>JAQGAH010000310.1:0-49544 GCA_034696885.1 Lepidocyrtus paradoxus | reverse complement strand
TTTGCAGCTGGAAATTGCCCTACCCCTCTTAAGTGGTGTTCCGTCATCTTCCTCCAAGCTGGAGTTGGAGCCAAAGCAAGAGAAAATTGCAGGAGGTGAAACTAATTGATTATCTGAAGATTATTGTTTCAAGAATGTATAAGCAACAGGTTTGCATTTTTATTCAAAATTGTGCCTCAATCTCAAAGATATTGATAGAAAACTTTTTTACGTTAATAAACGACACACGTACGTCTTGTCTATACTCTGGAATCTCGCTTTTCGGTCCCACTCAACCTTATTTAATGTTAAGTAGTTATAAGTATTATAGATATACATATGCTAGTCTAACTTTTATGATAAACATATTACGAGTTATGAAATCCCATCAGCAAATACATATTTTTGTACCTGGTCATAGTTTTAGATGAATTCATAAAAAATGGAAAAATCCAAAAGGTGACAGAATCAAAGCATAATACATGTAGCCAATACAAAAGTACAGTAAAAGAAAGTCATGTAGAATCGTAAGTAGAATATTATAGTAATTTAATGTAAATACACTTAAATGTATTTAGAAATGATGGAGAAGACGGTTAGTCCTTAACTAGTAAAAAAAGCTGACATGCAAGCATGCAATTGCAGTAAATGTTTCAAACTGAGGCGGTGTACTTACGGCATTGTTTGTGCGGGTGCAAATCTCTGTGCGTGCTCAAATGCTTGTCTATAAAACAAAAATAAAAAGTTCAAAGGTTTTGCGAGAAAAATCATCATCACTGAATTATTTATATATAAAATTAAGTCAACACATTCTATAATTCAATTTAGCTTAAGAGATAATAATTAAATACTCGGAGACGCCGCGCATCTAGCGACAAATATGCCACGATAACATTAATCAATAAGCCATTTTTTACTAGTTTCATCATATTACGCAACATGAATTGAATGGCTTCTTTGAGTGGTGGTGGGTGGTATTAAATACCTATCTTTATTCAGATACCACCAAAAGATACCGCATCATAATCGTGTACATAGCTATTAGGCCTAATAGCTATGTACAGTCAATCTTCTGCATCATCCATTCTATATACATATATCTATCCATGTTTTATAATGACAGAGTAGGGTAATGCAAGTTAGTTAATCCACTTCAAGACAAGTAGCATTGTAGCAGATTTTTTAAACCTGTTTTTCCTATAAGGAAAAGGAACTTTTGTAATCACAAGTGTCAGTAGTCAGTGTCATCACCACAGCATAAAAACGAGAAAATGAAAAAATGGTAAGACTCATGCAATATATTATATTCTTAGTATTAATTATTTATTGTATTTCCAATATCTGATTTTTATAAAGAACCAAAACTGTTAATAGCCAGCCGTATGTACAAATAATAGAGATATAAATTAAATATAGAGACCGAAAGATGGTTATTTTGAAGGGAAGTCATTTCAGATTTGTGTGATTCCATCAGATCAGCTCCAGCTAGGATTGTATCTTAGTGACATTTACTTATGTCTAGTTTCATTGATTATATTTATGTGAAATTTTTAGATTAAACTAACTTTAATTGTAACAAAGATACTGTAATGATTACTAAAACACGTAGTTTGCATTACAGCCATGGCCATATAACGTAACAACAGTGGCGCTTAGATACAATCATAGCTGGAACATTTCTTGGCAAATCACACGTTTTTGGCTACTTTTTCATGACTTTCAGTATCTATATTTAATTTATATATCTATTGTACAAATACTTAGCTATAAAATATACTTATTACATTAACTTTACATCTCAGTTACCTAACATCACGGGCTCTAACTCTCAAGCAGCTTATTAAAGGTCCATTTAAGTGCATGAAAAAGTTGGCGAGAACAGTTCGGAAATCTTTCATCGCGGACAACAGCTACTTAATTGGTCCGTCCCAAACTTATCTGAACGGAGATGTAGTTAAAGTGTATTTGTAAACATTATTTTCATTTTCATGTAAATACGTTAAAATTACTTACAGCACATTGAACTTGAGACGCTATAGAGCATTCCTCAGACATTCTAAATTGCTTTGGCCAGAAAATTACAAAAATAACCTAAGGATTGTTTATTGAATCTGTACTGACCATATTTTGTGCTCATGTACAAAAGTTCATTCAAACAGGCAAAACATATTTGCTCTCATTAATTTCCACAGTAAATACAGAATGCATGTCATGTGAGGTGATTTTTATGTTATTCTTGATGACAATATTACAGGCCGAAATCAATCCTCCAAAGTTGCATATCATCTCTGGTGTAAGATCCCATTGGAGGCCCTGGGAAATAAACTTGGTGGGACCCATTAATGGCAAAATTCCACAAGTGAGCTTGGGAACTTCCTCTTCGAATCTCATTGAAACTTGACGATTAGCTGGAAGCAGATAGGTCAGATTGTCCGCGCCCATCAAGTACACCCCAACCGTTTCGTCTAAAGTGGAATCCTGAAGGAAGACATTCTTGTGGAGTGTATTCAAATTGGAGAGGATGTGATCCAATCTTCCGGTACATTCACAAATGACGATCACCCTCGTCTAAAACAATGAATGAGTCAATTTTCATACATACCTTGATTGACATTCGGCATGTCTTTTCTCATATCGATTATCTACTCTTACCAGCTTTTGAGTAAACTCTGCAGCTTTTATATGATCCTGTAGCACGGCCAGTCCCTTTGTAAAGTCCGTTTGATCTTGGTCCTCAGTCACAACGATTTTGCAACGACCATTATCCTTCAACCGTTTCATAGACTCCTCCGTGATGGAATCAAAGTCGCCGGAGGCAAGCTCCGGGAACATCAAACTTTCCTTAGCATTCTCAGGAAGTTTATCGAGGAAGCTGAAAAAGCGGTTCGAGCCGCCATCAACAACATGTCTGATGCTTGCTAGAATAAGTCAAATAAAAAGACGCTTCAATGCCTCGTTCTTGGCATATTTAAATTCTCACGGTAGAACAATAACAAACAACAAAAAAATCTTTTCTACTCGTACCATTGTTCCATATTTTCGTAAAAAAACCTTCTGAAAGCTGGATATCCCTGTTAAGCAAAAGAACTGCATAGTCCTTCTCACAAAATATGCGCTGAGGTCGGAGCTGGAGTGCAGCTTGCATGGTTAGGGAACTAGAGCAGGTTTTTTTTATCACCGATATAGAATGTGGTTATGTGGTTTTTTCCCTCTGTGCCACTGCCAAATATGTTGATAAAGTTATATTATTCTTTTAATTGACATCTACAGCATGCTACTTGAATGGAAGCTGAAAAGTCGCATAGAAATGAGTTAATTGAGAATATTAGTTTGGAAATATTTGATTTTACCAAGCAAATCAAATGTCTATAGATGAAATTCCAGAAACAAGTCAGAGTAGGAAAAATATTACTCCAGAGAGATTTTAATTTATACATGTGTGAAACATTATACATACAATACCATTATTATTATTCACATTCCATAATGTTCGCTTGCCAGTTTTAGTATATCGTTGTCACACGGATCCTTGTATATCAGCTGCCTTCAGAGCAAACATACGGCATCATTATACATATCCATGAGAAATTTGGGGTGTATTGAAGCAACCTGTATAAGGAAAAAGTTGCAATTTTGCATCCATGTATTTAAGAGTTGGCTGCCGAAATACTGCCTGATTGACTATAAGTCATATATCCATCTACTCATACGAAAGAATAGGGCAAAATTGTCATTTTATCTTTGCTGATAATATTGTGTTCCAGCTCGAATTCCTAATCAATTTTCAAATGCGAGTGTAATCCATTATACTACATCCATTACTTTTGACTTTTTGGGAATGAACTTTCCATCAATAAAATAGTTACTGGTGGGCCATACTGTATTTTTGGACAAATTTTAATACATGGAGCAATCATGAAGGGATTAACGGTATCAAGTGATCCGAGAGGAAAGCTCAGAAAAAGGAAACTAAACGATTTGGGGTAATATAAGAATGCAATTACGTTTGATTCCCCATATTATATTGCAGTTTGCAGGTAAGGTAATCCCATCATCACTCATGTTGTTGAAAATAATCACTATTGAAGTAGTCATTATTTCTAATTCATGTATATTCATGACGCATATTCCTTTACATGAAACAAAAGGACTTACTTATCCTTAGTTATGAGCCTTTCATGTAACTTTTGCATATTAAGTAAGCTTACTGATGTGGTGGTGAGTAGTGAATAAGACGATATGAACTAAAAGAGAGAAGTTCCAGGTATTTTCTGGTCACTCCAACTATCGTTGCATAACTCGAGTTTCCTGAAGCAACTGCATAATCATTTACTACATTAAGGTCGGCAGTCACCACGACTAACATAAATGATTGCTGGCTTCGCTAAAGTCAAAACCATTGATAAATGGTAAATTAATTGGCAATTTTAAGTGGTAATCCTAATCTTAAATACAGCATAAATATTCCAGGCACACCTCTTCTTTTTTGCCGTACTTCCAGGAAGGAAGAAGCCTGAAAGGCATGCATAATACAAAATGGATTGATGGACACAGTTCGATCATTGCATAAATCTTTTAATTGTACAGGGAGTAGTAGTGAGATGATGTTTGCATTGAACAACTCAACCGTAATACGTTCATGTAATCCTTTATCTTTTTACTTCATCATCATGTACCATGAATCTCAGTTGTAGCTAGCTAAATAATAAAATGGATCCCTACCGGATCGAGTCCATTTACTTCCGTAGTTCCTTATCATCCCGACCCTGATCTGACCTTGAAGTTGATGCAGTAGCATTTTCCCATTTTTTTTACTCTATCCCTTTTTATTTGCTAAGAGAAGGTATTAATTTGAAGACCATCTTTGCAACTTATATAAATTAGCATTGTGAACTGATCAAAAAAACAAAGGTGATGAGAAAACTACACAACATTTCCCCGCTCGCGTTCCCACGGACCTATTTTTTTTAATACCCATTTGATTATATAATAAAATATTTTACACTATTGTGCCTACTAATCTTGATTTTTTTTTTGATTTTCCGCAATAACCTCAATTTTTATTCCAGCCAGTTGGTGTGGAATGATCAGAAGGATAATTGCCTAATTTCATATGATTCAGATTAGCTAAATTACGCATGTTTACTCCTTGGTCAACCTCCTTGTTAATCCGATTGAGATTGTGACAATATGCGAATTTATTATCGGATCAGGTTCTGGCAACACCTGTTCAGCTTGATTCGATTAGCAATGCAACCTTATCAGAAATCTAAATGCCTGATTTCTGATGCCTCAAAGTTCCAGCTATATCAACAACCTATGTACCATAAAAAATGCAAATGATGCAAGTACGAAGGATATGACATAATAGATCGACAACACTTGGCAATAATGAATAAACAATATCATAAAGTGATGCTAATTTCGCCAACTAATCAAACTCTAATTGCACTTCATTCCTTCATCCTTGAAATGAGCTATCATTTCCCTACTAAAAACTAACATAAAAAATCTCAACACATCATGTACCGGTGGAAGGGAGCCGTAAGATCTCTTTGTTTGCAAAAAAGGGCCTTGCTTATACTTTTTTACATTTGTGTATTCCCATTCCTGTACCTAAGTACTTCCACCTTACACTTCTGTTAGTTCCAAGCCTCGCTCATATTTAATTACAGGTACTTATAGCTCAGAGTTCAATTGATATAATGCAAATAAAGCTATGAAAAAATTCCATTTCTTGCTACTTACTCATACACACACGCTCATTTTGCACCTATCAATACCACCAGAACAAACAAGTGTCCCTGAACTTGTAGGCACATGAATGTAGACGCTTGATCAAGGCCGTGATCATCAAGTCAGCCATGCTGAATACAACAAAGATTATCTTGAGCATTTTATTGGAAACAAAAAGTGAGCATCAGGTAGATACATGGGCAAATACCTAAATACACATTCGCAATTCATTATGCCTCTTATGACGATTCACCGCATCAGCATCATCAAGGAAATCTAATTGAATGTTGAACCTATCTCTGTACCTTCCTTAAAAAGATTTACCATCATGATTGGATTATGGAATCTCGTCACTTGTATGGCATTTATACAGTTGGCCGTTGTCGGTTTTCACATAATACATAATAATATATTTACCTTCTCGTCTGGGCTCATATCAAGATTTTGGCTACAGGACTGATTTAAATTAGTCATCTTTGTTGCCGTCATATAGTCATTATCATCATATATGATAGCTCGCTAACGAGCAAAAGTTATTATTGCACAACATAAAGTGTTTGAGAACGTACCGTGTTCTACAATAGCAAATGCAATTACTGAAAAAAAGGGGCTACAAAAGGAATAAAAGCTAAGCCATACCTATTTTTTTGCCATGAGAAAAAGGATGTATTGTCCTGGAGAAGAAGAATGGATATAAAGTAAAAGGAGTAGGACATTTCAATCTTCATTTTATTACAGCATGATCCCAGCTCAACAGGTAGTTTAACCTCTGCGAAAATATCAGCATCTTTTCAGTTGCGTTTTCACGAGGGTGAGTCTGACTACTAGTTTGAGTTTGTTTTAGCTCCTTCTGGTAAGATCTGCGTCATTGCAGTTTCCAGTTTGAGGAGAGTGGGTTTTGTGTTTGACGAGGTGTTTTTGCTCGCTAGTTTCATTAACTAGAGTAGACCACTAGATCAGATCTGATTAAAAAATTAGGTGATTGTTATCAAGACACATTTAAAATGGCAGGATTAACCGTTAATTCAGTAGGAAGTGGGATGGTGCTACTTTCCATCTTGTTCTATTATTTAACCGTCAGCACAGTTCAAGTATTGAGCATTACTGCGGAGCAAGATCTCTCATTGACAAAGAATGAGCTCCAAGCTTTGATGGAGGTAAGGCCTTTAAGCTTCCGAGTCTTGAAGATCTAACTGCTTATTAACATTTTTAAAATGTTTGATTGTATTTCTAGTTCAAGAAAATTATGCTGCCCCGTCTGGCAAAGGAGCATGACTATATGAAAACGGATATTTACCTTATCAGATGGCTTCGTGCAAAGAGTTTGAATCTGAAGCAAGCTGAAAACATGCTTATTGAGGTTTGTTTATGTGCATCATCCTATTAACCACATTATAAATGAGGTTATTATAGGTCAACTACGGTTAGAAAAATATCTCATGTCTTACCTTGCCCCAAAATTTATATTTAGAATTTGAAATGGAGAAAGCAATACAACATCGATGCTATTCATGATGAGGACTGGAGTGACATGTTCCAAGATTATCCGTATACAAATGACACTTTTGATCTGGCTGGAAGGCCCAGTAAGTCATCCAGATATTCTCTAGTTTTGACACATTTGTACAAATAATCTTTGCATTTGACCGGATGTGATATGTTATCATATCTAGATATGCTTGGATTACAATAGGAATCATTTATCTAATCTTTTGATTGTAGTTGGAGCATTCAGTTTATCCGAATGGGATTTCCGAAAAGCCACTGCCACTGGCAATCAAGTCCGTCTCTTCCGCTACATGATCAAATTACTTGATGAGGCGACAAATGCCGTGCTCAAAGCTCAGGCCGAGGGGAAAAATGTCACTCAATGGAAAGTACTTATGAATATGGAAGGGTTCAACTTGGTCCAGCACGGCTGTAGCTCTTGTAAGTACCTGACATAAAAGCAATTTTGGAGTGTCTTTATCGCAATCAAACCACTTTGGGTTGTTTTGTGTTGTTGATTCTACTAAATTGAATACTTTTTTTGTTTTGATTGTCCAATTAGGCTTACCTGGTTTCACGTATTTCGTTCAAGCGTATGAAAACTTCTACCCTGGTTTTGCTGACGCAATCGTCACCATCAATAGTAAGGATGATCTTATGACTTATATGATATCCTAATTTGAATTCTATGAATGTATTGAGATTGAGGTCGTAATTTCAACTTGTTTTATAGCTCCTTCAGCTTTCCAAGTAATACTCAATCTCGTCCGACCGGTATTCACCCCGCAGACCAGATCAGCCGTAAAGGTTTTCGGAAGCAACAGAGCCCAGTGGATGGAATACTTTGATAAGGAAATTGCTAGAGACCAGCGATACCCTGACTTTGGGGGCACGAGAGAGCACAAACATTAGGAGACATTTAAATGGCTTTATTTACGAGACTGTTTTTATACTTTACAATACACTTGATTACATAATTAAGTTGTAGAATTAACCTATTGCGTATATTTATTCCAATCTTTTATTATAAATCCCACCTTAATAAACAATACCTGTCTATTCAACTTTTTTATGGTGAGTGATGACACTTCCTTTGGCGACCTTGATAAGCTTAAATATCACAAGCAAACTGCGTCGTACCATATATGCTACAGCGATTAAAGAAACGAGTAAAAATGCTAAAATATCGTAGGAGTAATACTGGAATATTGACATTTGCCTTGCGGGCGACTCCATGTAATCAGTACTATTGTGTTTATTAGCTGACATCACATACTCGCTCCAGTACATTGCCGTCTCCAGCGGAGAAATCGGCCTTTGACGGAACATTTTAGAGACCCGCTGAACACTGTCGAGATACCTAAAATGAATCAGATTTTAAACTAAGTAAATGACCTTCAAAGACATTTCATACTCAGTTACATACTCTGCATTGCACTGCGCTTGCGATTGCGTAAATCACAAATGAAACAAGTTGTACATTACGAGGGAAGCAAAATGGTACATACCTCCCATTAGTCAACATCTCGTTGATAGAAAAACTAAAACTTGCTTCGTTTAACTCATTTACATCCAGCTTCAATGCATAGCCTTGCAAAACCGCGTTGCGTAAATTGGTATCTTGATCCAATCCGAATGGAATGCCTAAGACTGGAACCCGGTAATATACAGCTTCTTGTAAACTTAATAATCCTCCGTGGGTAACAAATAGGCAAATATTCTCATGAGCTATGGATTAATTGTTATTAGATGTTAGATTTAATTACGATAAGACAACCACACGTGTGTCAGTTGTCTAATTAATTGCAATTATATTTCAAAATTTACATAAAATATCTTGTTGTAAAAACCAGTCTCCTATCCAGACATTTTTTGGTACTTGAATGATGTCTCTGGTCGAGTTGGATGGGATTTCTTTACTTCCTATTCTTTTCCATTTGAGGACCACCCTCTGTTCCAATCTTGAGAAGGTTGTCAACAAGGCATGGATAAATTCTGCGGGGGCGTTATCCAGGTCAATCATGGAGCCAACACTAAAATAAATGAATCCATGAGGGGAGGCTTCTTTAGAGATGAAATTTTCTAAAGCCTCCATTAATTGTAAATATTTTTTGTCTGAATTCAAGTAAACAAATACCCTGCCAATCACTGCTTCAGAAACAATTTAATAAACAAAGCTTACAGAATTTTTCAACGGTGCGGTTGTTCCTGTTCCACAGTGCATGCCTCCAATTTCCACCACTGCTGGCAACAGTGGACGGGGAAAGTTCATTGTAAAATGACTATTCATAAAAATCATCTTTGCCTTGGACTCTATCTCCAAAATCCCAGGGACGTCATCCCCCAAATATCCCCTATACACTTTTTCCAAGCTAGGTAGGATAACCAAATTGACGTAAACTCTGGCGAGCATAAAATGAACAAAATTTCCAAGCCTTTGCCAAAATCCCATTTGCCCGTTGAACTCTCCATACCCATTATACGACAGCACGGGGATGACGGAAGGAGGTAGAAAATTCCCAGCCCTCTCGGATATATATGAGGGGGCTGGCATCGTAGTCACTAAAATGAATGGAATTCCACTTTTGTAAATGTACCCGTCCAAGCAACCCGTCAAAAAACTGTCCACTATTATCAAGTCAAACTCTTTACTCCGTCTCATTACGCCCCGGAAGGCCTTACTTTGGATGACCTTATGACATCCTCCTAAAATGAAATCGAATGGGAACGCCATTTTCCTACTCCCACTCTTCATATTTGCAAACGGCTCAGGATATCCTTTCATAAAGTCCTCCGTTTTCATTGTCACCAGATACTTGACCTTTGAGCTTAACACACCTGGAGAAGGGTTAATCATGCCGTTGGTAAGCACAGTGACTTCATGGCCCTTTGTCGCTAGACCGTTGATTAGCGGCTCAAAGAAGATTCTATGGCTGCTCGTAGAAAGCGGAAGGAGGAACAGAATTCTTTCACCGGAAACGGTGCGTATTGACTTTGATAAGAGTAAACTGAAAAATATTAATTTCCAAATTTCCATTTTTCCATTTGCCCTTCCCATCTTAACTACTTTCACTCCGTCGAGAGGGTACATTTGCTTAAATGCGATTCGAGTGGTGTTTTAAATGAAAATGGGTAATTGGAATGGTTGGGAAGGCTTAGATATTCGCAGGCTTTGTTCGTTTACAAAAGTCATGGCGTTTCAATAGGAATGTCATTTATGAAATTGAATGCATAGATACGTCCACAACAGTGATGATCCACTGACATTCGTCATGCTACACAGCACATATCATGGAAATAGAAATGTCGCCGATAACTTTGTTGATCCACGTCTCCTCTTCATCGTGCTTGGCTAACCTCACGCGAAAAATACTATCATGTATAAAACTACAGGTTATAATATAATTATCACTCTAAATCAATATAGCATGGCCTATAAGGTCGTAGCTAGGACTTATTTATATATTTGCCCTGCAAGTGAGAGAATGTTCCAATCTTGTTGTAACGTAACCTTTTTAATCTTTGCAATAACATATCCACCTCATAGTGCAACCGTACGTAATATGCTTTACAATATGACGCAATATCAGTTTATACGATAAATTATTATCGTCCTGATTTGACTGTTTTTTTGCTATTGCATGCAAACATTCTCAAAATGACTTCAGCTGGAATCCAGTCTAGGTTTGGTAAATATCCCAAAAAAATAAAGCCAGGGTTTTGGGAACGTCTGAGTGCAATCGAACCCTGTCGTTTTTGAGGAGATTGATAACGAACAAGTGGTTTTTATCTTGGTATACGTAGGATACTTGCTATTCATCTAGTAAATCTGATAATAAAAAGTTTGAATAAATAGGGTTATGTTACACGTGTAACTTTTCTGATGGGCAGCAGAGCCATGTCTAATGACAGTTATTTAACTGCATCGGATGGGGACGGACACAGGACGAGGATGCCAGACCACAAAAGTTGCGTACCCCATGACCCCTGTTGTTAAGAGTTGCTATTGAATTGGAACATTGGCAGTACTTATTCGATTCTCTTCTCCACAGAATCCTCATGATCTGGATGATACTAAATGGGGAATTTATTTCTTTATCTTTTTTTATTTTACCCTCACAGGCCATTCCAAGTGGGTGGATTGAGATTTAATGACACCAATTTTCGCATGCCATCCATTGATGGCATTTAAATGAGAAAATATTAAAGGATTCAGTTTTCGACTGGAGTGATGCAAAAAATACAAACAGCATCATATAAAAAGTCATGTACAGATTTTAATATACCATACTATGTATACTATATTACTTATACCATTACGTATTAGTTAACATTGTTTGCAGAAGAGTACAAAGATGATCCTGCCTTCAAATGTTTTGATTCATGCCTGAATTCCTGACCAGGTCAGGACAGTATGGCGCTCCATCGCATTTACCATTAAGCGTAAAGTAGACTATAGGTCATATAAGTTAATGTCTGTAGGCACTGATACACGTGCAGTGCATCTTCGTAGAAGATGTCAATACCCTTTTTACTATGTAATAATAACGAGAGAGCGAGGGGTTTACTACAAACATTTTGTTTTACAAAACTCATTCCAATATAGTGGAATTTTGAACTTATTTATTATTAGTCAGTAGATGGCTGATTTGAAGAGGTTAATTTAATGCGACTTCAATTATTAGTATACTTTTACAATAAAATTCAAAAGTTCATTCCCTTTCTCTGTAAAGATCTTCCTTTAGTAGGTGCGTCACTTTCGAGTAGAGGTCCTTGAGACAGGTTTTTTGTCTTTGGTATCTATAGACTTGGATCCGATCATCTTTTGGCTGGGTCTAGCTCCAGTTACTTCGGAGGGTCTTATTTCATTTCCCTGGGAGGGACTTGCCGGTCTTAGTTCATTTCCCTGGGAGGGACTTGCCGGTCTTAGTTCACTTGCCTGGGAGGTTCTTACTTCAAGTCCTTGTTCGGGATTTATGTCATCACTCGGCTGAATTGTGTCACTAGCGCGGGGGGAAGACATAATTTCAACGTCTGGCAGTGATGACTTGCTTATATGTTCAGACATCTTTTCAGTCATTTGTAACAGATTTTCTTTCGTATCGGGTTGTAGACCAGAGAGATCCAACTTAGGGACACGTTTCAAAGCTTCTGAAATAACTTCATCAACGAAAGCCGATGCGTCAGGGACGAGCTCATTTGTCCTCTTCTCGGCTTCGTCAACAAGCTCTTTGACGTACTGCTGGAATTCAGGCTCCTGCTTGAAAATCGTTTCCAGGTCAAGTTCCCCCAACGCCAGTAAACTAACAAGGGGTAGAGCCTCTTCCATCAAGGTTTGAGCGGCGCTCCTGAACATGTCCATGTCTTCCTTTGTAATATTCTCGTTGATAAACTTTTCCAGTTCATTGATATCATTGAGAACGGCAACGGTATGGTACAGCTCTTCGATAAGAGAGTGAGCCACACCTGCAGCAAATTCCAGCCGCTCCTTTGGATAAGACATGTGGAGATCGTCGAAACCTTCTCCAATCCCACGTTTCAGCTGACCCCAAACATCCTTTCCATACTTGCGCTCCCTCGGAGGTAAGAACACAGATTGCATAATGTCCTCCATGAGTTGCTCAACAGTTTTATTTCGAACCAAGGCATTCCGAACGAGAAACTCGACGGTTGGGGCGTTCAGCAAGGATTGATCATCTGATCCTCCTGCTCCACCCTCTTCATCTAAGTCTGCATGTTCAGGAGTTGTGATTTGGACTTCCGTTGTGCATGGGATTAGCATGTTCCTGTTGTGGGAGACGAGCTCATAATTATAGCCCTCAGTCTCACAGAACTTTTGGAATGTGAGCTCATCATAACTTCGTCCATTGTACACTTTTCGGCGGAGGAAACGCTCATAGGGTGAAACCCGCATTATTGCTCTCAATTGGTTTGGCGGGGGAATGCCTAGCAGTTCCCTAATTTTTCCTGCCACCTCCTTTCAATTTTATTCAAGAGCAAAAAATCGTTTAAATGTTCCCTCTACTAAATGTAATTGGTAAATAAGTTTAAAATAGCTTTATAAACATACCCGCATAGAGGCTAGATCAGACATGCCCATCTTGTTTAAAGCACTGCAGTCAATCAAGACAAGTTTCCGACCGGTGATTGCATTTTTGACAAAGGTCTCCTAAAATAATAATAATAAGGTTGCATTTTTATGCCTCATTCCATTGCTCTTTCTGACATGAATATGACCAAACTTTCTTTTCTTACTCTCAAATGTGGCCAGCCCATGGACGTAATCCAGTCTCCAACCTGAACCTCATTCCAAGCCATGCAAGGTGGTACATCCGGATCTTCTCCGGTTCCCTGAGCCTTCTTATAGGGGGATAAATTGGGACGTGCTCGAATGATGACTTTTCTCAGCTCCCTTTGAACCGACAACAAATTAAATTAGAAAATGAGCTACCTTTTTCATCCTTAAGATAAATAAGTTGTATTCAAAGAACAAAATTGTTGCTGGCTAGCATACTTATCGGTGAGATACTCCACGACGACTCGCTTTTTTGCCATACTCAACATCCACTCCAGCCATGCCGCCCGATCTTTCGGAATGAGAAACTCCATCTTCCTCTTCTTCGGATCTTTGAAGCCCATGTAGGCGGTTAAGACATTGGAACCCACCGCTGCCACACCTCCACTTAGCTTATGGCTGAACCGAGCTGAAAGCTTTTTCCATTGTTCACGCCCGGAAGTGCTACCGCTACTCTTTGCCTTAGGGGTGCCATCATCAGGAACCTGCTCCGAAAAGCTTAATGCCCTTGGGTTAGGGTCATCCCCAGCGGGTACTGAAAGGGACTTTGCCATTTTACAGGTTTTAACTGGAAAATATATTGAAAACTGCCTCTTCTAATAAACTTCTGCTTTGTTTCTTTTTTTTCAAATCTATAACTTTTTTAAATCCACGTAACGCCTAAGAATTATTATTAAATTGCTCCAGAAATCATTTGTAACCAATTTACAGATTGTCCAAGACACTGTAACCGTAGTTTTAAAACTTTTGTCTAATATGTAAATGCTTATTTTGTGTCATCCTGTATGAAGTAGCACGTTGGATCAACATGCTCAGTGGATTGAATTGTGTGGGAGTGGTGACAAACGTCGACATGGGAAGGATCGTATGAATTGTTTATGGGGTGCAGTTGCTGATGGGATTATGCATGAATTTATGAGAATTAAGGGAGGAGGACTATGAAAATGATTGGATTAGACTATAGGAGAATATAATTATAATATAGGACTTGCACAGAGCGGAAAGTTGATGAACATGTTTATGGAATTTTTTAAATAGATGTTCGGGTAAATGCTATTTGAAATTAGAAATTGCTACAAGAAGATTGTTTTCAATATGAGCAGTGTCTTTCAATTTTATTTTACGCATCAGATCCTTACACACTAGAATGCATACATATTTAATTCACACATTCCACTGAATTAAGTACATTTATTTATCAAATAGGATCATAAGTAAGGTATAACAAACTTCAATTACGAAGCAATGATAACTGAAGGTTTCCAAAACACAAGCCACATTTCCACGTTGAATCCTTTGTATTCAATGAAATTTTGATTTGACTTCACCAGGCAATGAATTAAGAATATTTTTAAAGATTCGACGAAATGGATTGCTTGCGTCTGCGCACCAACGTTTTTACTGCAAAGGGTATAAGAAGATATTGTCTTCCTTCCACGATATCCCTTAATTAACTCTTACCTAACATTGTGCTTGAAATGATCGGATGAACCCGTCATTCATGATAGTTTGTCATTATTAGTACCAGCATTATTTATTCCCATAAGATAAGCACGTCTGTTGTAATTTGCAATACTGTAGTTGTAGCTGTACCTACCCTTATCTGTCATTTACCATTGATCTACCACTTGAAAAAACTTGATTTGTTCTATAAACATTCACACAAACCTAGTCTTACTATGAATAAAAATTCGTAGTCAAAAGGTCACACGTGGAGAAGATTTTTTTTTTTTGCAAAAACCTGTTTTACTAAAGTGACTTGACTATATTACTATACTTTATTAATCTTTATCCAGATAAATGTGACTAATACAGTGCCATCGTCCTTTTTATCGGATGAAATACATGATGTTGATATGGACTACATAGTTTCTACTTCAACTGACTGGCAAAATGGGAAATACTTCCATACTCAAACGCACTATTCACAGGAATTGCAATTTACAACTTATCCTACATCCTATGAGTCAGCAATCCACAATCTACAACATTGTTCAACTGCACAGCTTGCGTTATGGGAACTTTCCGGATCGCTCACAAAACTCTATGAAAAGGTTTTACATTTTTTATCAGAATTTTAACTTGATAATACAGAATTGATGTTGTATTATTTTGACAGGGAATCTTTCAAAGAAACGTCATCTATAACACAGGCACATTTTCTTGGAATAAGATGTCGTTCCATTCCGGCTAAAACTCAGTGATTCCCATTCCACAACAACAGAAAATCCAATCAATGCAATCAACCGGTTGGACCAGAAAAGATTTTATTTTTATGGTATTTTGACTATTTTTTTGAGCTCGATAGTCACTCGTGCTAAACCTCTTGATTTTTGGGAAGCATTCTACATGGTTATCAATACATGCGAGGAAATCAGTCATGCAACCTCTCGCATGTTCACACTTCTGAAACAAAATGCTATCTTTGAAAAAAAAACTTCTCAGTATTATAATTATCAGTCAGTCATATTACGCACGACAGTATACCTTAGGTCCGGAACGTGTGAACTATAACCGGATTGAATTTTAGGTAGAGGTAGATACATAAAAATTTCATTTTTATGATTGTACTTTCAACCAATAAATTATTCAGGGGAGATGATTATGACTACATTCAAGTTCGAAACAGGATCGAATTCTCTGACATGACGTTAGCACCTTCTCAGCTAACCTTCTCAAGAAAGTTTTATCGTAGCAATGTATAATTAACCACGTTCGATCAGCTCACCAAACCTTTCTTAAATACCGATGATGACGTATCTGTATTTTACTCAAATCTGGACTTATGTATGTCTGGACAATGGGACCAGAAGCAATCAATTTAAGGTGGTAAAATGGATGAAGTGGTTTCAGGCTGCTCATCATAATTAGGAGGATGACGACAGTAAAGCATCTAGGTGGAAGTAGAGAAAATGCAATTCCTGCTATTAAACTGGTTTTCTTGCTATCAGTTTGAATCTCGACTTTTATTCTCATCCCCATTGTCATTGATAAAAAATCTTGTCAATAGCTTAAAAGTTGTATAGTTATGTTATAATAGTAATGATGCAGATATGATGTTGAAGTATGACTAGACATCCTTCATCGCGGTTTTTTCTTTGAATACATTTCCATATTTTTACAATGACGATGATGACCTCCAGCTCTTTCGTGGTAATGGAAAGGGCAAATATGTAAACACGCATGCTTCAAATTTATGGACCATGAATGTAAGATTTGTATGTAGGTCTGTCCATTCTCTTCTTTGTTACTTCATGTATTGCATGCAAACTTTTTGAGGGTGATTGCAATAATAAAAGATAATTTCTTGGAGAAACTTTAGCTCATTTTTGTAGAAGGTTTGTCACGACATGTTTAGTCTTCAGTTGTTGAAGATAATATATTTATCCATATAGCATGGGAAACTAGGAAATTTTATATTCCAGAGCGTTCATTTATTTTTTACAGAGCCCCGGCTTTATAAATAATTCATTTTTTAAGCCACTCATTTAGTTGTACGACGTGCTCCAAACAAGAGCTAAAGTATCCATTACAGTTGGCAGAGTTTTTTGGCCTATGACACCGGGCAGTTGTTATATACCTAATTGGGAAACAGGAAGGATGGCCACCATGAAGAAATTTCCCTGTAGTTTTAAATCGGTTAAAGTGGCTGTGATCAGTGTATTAATGATAGTTACCGACTTTAGCCCAGTAGTAAATGGTTATGTGAGAGGGAATGACTGGAAGGATTTACTGTTAACTGCGCAGGAGAAAAATGCGCTGGATGTGGTAAGTACTAAGTAGTGGAATGCAAATAACCAAGTTTTAAAAGCATGAACTCCTTGATAATATTTAATTGTTGGAAATATTTTGCATGTGGATGTGTTCAGTTCAAACAAAAAGTAACTCATCGATTGCCGGAAAATTTCATGGAATCGGATTTCTATTTGATACGCTGGCTCCGAGGTAAAATTTCATTCATTACCTTGAATTTTTTCAATAAAAAGTTCTCAAATAATTCTTAAATAGTAAGAGACTTAACTAAATTCCGCACAATATATTGTATTTTTAGCTAAAAATTTTAATTTGCGAGCAGCACAAGAAATGCTGTTTGAGGTAAGTTCTGCTAAACATACATACATTGTATTGTAAATACGTAGTACGGTTCAGGATATATTATTCCGGTTTTGATCTAACGTATAATCTTTGACGATTGTTGTTTTTCTTTTTTAGAATATAAAATGGAGAGAGCAAAATAAAATCGCCAACATTTTAAGTGAAGACTTTTCTGATCTCCAAGAAGATTTTCCCATCACATTGGAAGGTCACGACAAACAGAATAGACCAAGTAAGAATCATATTTGAAACGGATATGGAATTTACAGAACACTTTCTAAATATAGTCATTTATATATCATACTTACTAATATTTTCATGTCGCAGTTGCAACTCTGGAATTGGGCGATTGGGACCTTCGTTCCGCTGTCCTCCAAGGACGAACGCCTAGAATCGTCAGGTACTTGGATCACTTGCAAGAATCCGCTCTGCATAAAATTTTGAGTGCGCAGAAAGATGGGAAAAATGTTACAAGAGCAATGGTCTTGGTAGACATCGAAGGATTCAATTTGATGCAACATCTTTGTCCTTCATGTAAGATTACAGTTGTATGAATATGTCACATACTTATATTAAGTAAAATTTGCATCCAAAGTTTAATTAAAGTATAGAATTATGTAACCTATTGTTTTTACTTCCCAGGTTTATCCATTTTTGTTCGGCTAACCCTAGGAATGGAATCCCATTATCCCGGATTTTGGGAAGAAATTCTAGTTGTGAATGGTATGTTGTGAATACTTATCGCTAGTATTTCATCTTGACTTTAGGGATATTTAAAACTTAACTTTGTGATGTTTTTTCTCAGCACCTTCTGGAAGCAGAGTGGGTTTAGAGGCTGTTCGACCTGCGATGTCTCAGCAGACTAGGGAGATTCTCAAAATTTTTGACCAAAACAAGACTCAGTGGTTGACATACCTTGATGAGAGGATTGACAGTGATCAAAGGACTTCAACTTACGGTGGAACAATGAAATCATCTCACGACTAACTGATTCCGGTGGATGTCGAGGTGTCGAGAGTAATTCGTTTTTGTTGAATGCAAAATGTTCTGCCAGTTTATTGGGTTTTTTCTTCTCATTTACCTGTTTCTTTGCATTAGTTAATGATTTATTTAATTTCTTGTCAATACTTGTCATATATAAATACTTAAAATGTATTAAATGTATTATATAGGTTAGGGATGAGTGATAAAGTATTTAATGACTCAATTGAATAAACTATGACAAAATGAATATCTATAATGATGCCCTTCCAAATCCTACTATATGTGTAGCTGTCCTTATCATACATTTTAATTTAATATGATTATTTTGAAAATATATATAAAATATGAAAATACTTTTAAATTTTATCTTTTCGTCAGTCTATCCGGCTAATATTAGGTAATCATGACCTTTGATGGCTTTGATTATTTATTTTCTGGTTCCAGTTGGTTGATTCCAGATACCCTGCACCGTGCTTTGGAAACAGTCAAGTACTCCTTAGCTCAATGTTCATACATAACTTGATGTCCTGTTTGTTCCGTTTTTTAAATTGTGTGCTTCATTATGATGCAGTTAGTAGTTAGTATTTGTATTTCCCAGGTTTATCCATTTTGATTCGGCTAACCCTAGGAATGGAATCCCATTATCCCGGATTTTGGGAAGAATTTCTAGTTGTGAATGGTATACTATTTATGTTCGGAATACTTATCAATATTTCATCTTAACTTTAGGACTACCTGTAATTGCTCTTTCTCAGCACCTCCTGCAATCAGAATCGCTGTAGAGGCTGTTCGACCTGTAATGTCTCAGCAGAGTAGGGAAATTCTGAAAATTTTTGACCAAAACAAGAATCAGTGGTTGACATATCTGGATGAGAGAATTGACAGAGATCAAAGGACTTCAACTTACGGTGGAACAATGACTGCTAAATCTATACATCTCATGCTGAATGCCAAATCGAGCGGTTCTGTTGGGCTATGTGGGTCCCTTCTGTTCATTGGTAATGATTAGTTACTTTTTTAATTTCTTGACAGTACTAAACTTGTCAAATTCTTAAAATGTATTTTAATTCGTTAGTTATTAAGAAGGAGAGATAATACCAATAATAATTATTATTGAAATTTTATCATTACGACAGTCTATTGGAGTAATATTTTCTGGTTCTAGTTAGATAATTCCAATATTAGTCTATAGCATGCTTTTAAAAACGTCAATGTATTTACCATCTCAATTTTAAAACCAATAAAACTTGATTGGTGATGATTCCTGTTTGTTTCATATTTTAAATTGGGTGCTACATTTGAGTGCTTCATTATAATGCAGTTGCCAGCTAGCAGCTAATGTGACTTGGGTTAGTTGGAGACACTGTTAATTATAATCTGTGAATGATTGATTACGTATGTGAACAGTTGTATCCTAGGATGGTTTTGAAATTTCTTTTCGGAAGTTTGGATTCATATTCACATTACAGCTTCCACTCACTAACCCTCACATATGGTGAATAATTAACTAATTACCCATGTTAATTTATGATCCATTAAATTTTCATGAAGTTCATTAAATAGTTTACTCCAGAAGTTCACAACTCTATATCAAATAGATCTATGCGAATTGCCATTTCAACTGAAAGCTGCAGAGACAGGGTAGAACTGCAGACCATATAGTCCACGCCATGTCACAGCAGCATTAATTATTCATTCTGCAATGAGTATTTAGCATACTTATAACAAGTCATGAAATGTCTAACTGATTATCATTAACATACATTATACGCTAATCGCTTTTAATTCCTGCTAAGTACACACAATTAGAACGGGGAATGGGAAATCTCTATTTCTTGTTGTTGAGAATTTCCCCTTGCATTCAGAATAATCAGAATAGGCGATCGGTCAAAGTGCCAAGATCAACCGTCAAATGCATAATCTCTTTAAAATCACTGTATGACTGATACTGAAAACTAACGACAAACAACCGATCACGTGCTCAGTGAGCAACACAAATCTTCTTGAAACTTTCCTTTCAAGTGTAAATTTTCGTAAACTCAATGGCGAATTTACAAAATAATGGAAAGCTTATGACGCATGAGCTTGCTCACATAGTGCAATCTCAATTTCATGATTTCACGTAGCCTAAATTCGACATGCATGCTCTCCTCTCTGGTTACAAACGGAACCATTTGAATTTAACCAGCCAAACTTAATTGATCCAGTCGGATCCAATAATGCAATGCTAGCGATAATGACGAACATGTTCTTACTTCCTAAACAACTTCAAATATGAATATACATACTATTGATCAATGGTGATTAGGCATGTTTATAGCTGCCAATAAGTACTCAGTGAAGATTTAAGTTGATGTATGATAACTAGCGATAGGTTATCTACATATTGTATCTAAATCACGATTAAGTAGTGACTGTGTTGCTGCAATAAATTAGACCGAATGGTACACTCTTTGCCGTGTCATATAAATGCAATTCGTAACGGAAGCGTCATTTCATGTACAAGTAACTCTTGACGCTTTTACCGCTACACATGCAAACTACAACCTAGAACATATTAAACCGTGCAATTTTGTTTCTCCATGCCACATATCATCGGCTGACAATACAACTTGGTAGTAACACCAAGGAACATGGGATAAGATTGACTACGCTGCTGGAGAAACCCACACTGGATATCTGTACTAATCATTCCTGACTGGAAAATGAAAATTTAGCACCCATAACCTTTTAAAAGTATTGTGTTTTGTCCTCTGGAAATGTACTACGAAGTGTGGCATCCGGAGCTCATAAATTCATGAGCATTATTCATGGAACATCCATGTATGAAAGCAAAGACATGCTTTTATTCTCTTTGGAAATAATTATAGTTCATATAGTTCACAGTCTACACTATTAAGTAAAAAAATGACGAAGAAAGGAAAACTACAGCCAAATAGCTCGTGTGCATTTAAAAAGAACTTACGAATAATAATATGCTTACGACCTTGCATAACGTGCATGTGCCGCCGCTGAATATGCTAGACAGAAAAAAAAATGTCTTTGCAAATTAAATACATTAACATGCAAGGAGTCGTCTGGTTGACTATCCTATATTTACGGGGGGAAAAATTAATGTGGATGAATTGGCATGTATAGCTCTGCTCTACCTGAATTTTATATATTGGCATTGGCTAATAATGTGTTCTCGAACTAAATACCCAGATATTTTTTTGGGAGATAAGTCGTCTGAAACAAGTTGTTATCATGTCATACAGTAATCCATAGCAATTTTGGGGTTGCCAATTACTAGCCTTTTTATACTGAGATGAGCTGATGGCTTCAACAATATGAATGTCGTTTTATGATCATTTGGCATGTGCGAGTCATCATCATCGTCGTCCTATGGTAATGCAAGCGTATTAGTGCTACTCAAAATACTACATTATAGGACAGAAAGACTAGAGCTTATCATATCGTAATCATCATCGAATTAATTCCAATCTCTATCACTGCAATGCTTCTGGGTGTGCGTCTATTCGTTCGTTTCAATCGATATATGTGTCATGTCATGTGGTCATGTCTCTATTTTACTAGTGTGTAGTGACCAATGGCTGAGAAATCAGAAATTAACACTATGTCATATCTCGACTAAAGTAAAAAGATATCTATTCAGAGTTGTTTCTGCGCAAAATTATCGTGCATTTATGCCACACTTCTATATAATGACAGGATGATATATATCAGTATTATGTATGTTCTTGTTTAGTGTTAAATGAAATGATAAATAGCTCCCATTTTCTAGTTTTGGGTGGAATAAATAAAGTACCAATTTACGAGGGACAGGCATGAAAATCGTTTTAATGTAGCCTAATTTTCATCTAGGGAAAAATCATATAGAATAATTTTTAACTCGGTATGCTTTACTCTTTATTGGCTTCACTTTATGCTCTCATTTGGCAAGCATACTACATTTTCATCAAATAGAAACAAAAAAGTCTACATTTGGAATTAAATTATAGAAACCAACCAAGGCTACTATCACACGGTCTAGTAAGATACGTTGCAACACGTTTTTATGTCATCTTTTGTACCCATCATCATCTATTCCAGAATAGCTAAATGTGTAATATATCCTTACACAGTATTAGCTTCTTCCAATTATTTCAGATCCGGAAAAAAAATCAAAGGACCAAACACTGTATAATTGAGTTGAAGCAATAAACCTTACAAAATATATCATCATGACTGACTGATTAGGATTATTACACTATTTCTTCAGCACAATACTGTTGGCGTACTCAGGGTGGCGCGGCAAGTAGCTTTAAATTATTCCAGACAACATTACTTACTATTTCGCAAATGTATGCAGAAAAAATCAAAGTGGAAATCCCAGCAGCAAACTCAAAATTATAATCTAAAATACATCATTTGAAGCCATTGCATTTTCCATTTGCTCCATAAATTGTCAAAATATTTTGCCGCACCGGGAACTGAACGAGCGTGGAACGCCTCTGACAATATCTGTACATTCCGGCATGGGCATACTATTAAGTAAGTAACAAACTATTTCAGTTTTTTTCCGCATGATTTTTTTACCAAATACGTATTACATAGTATGGTGATTTCATCTACGATTTTTGTCTGTGAAAGAGAATATGTCGCGTCAGACTCAGACCATAGGATAACCTCCAATTTTTCAAGTCATTCCCAAATGCTACCACATGTCAGACACTTTTAGGCAAATTGGATATGGGAAACTACTGAAATAATAAAATCAAGCTGGAAAAATCTAACTATGTTTTTACCGTACATTAGATACAGCTTACTCCTTTCCTTTCCCCCTTCCACATCAAATCAACATAACAAAAGAGTGTCAGCGGCGCAAAGTGTGCAATATAAATGAGCGTAAACTGCACGAATGTGAGATAAAGTTTGCATTGCATTGTTTCTGGAAGTTGGAACTGATGATATAATAGTTATAAAACATATAATTAAATGTCAGAAGAGACGAGATATATGATATTCGATACAGGGACGCATACTGCGATACATTTTTTTGTTACCAACATGAATTTGATATTCAATATATTTCATCCTTCCCAATACTCGAGCTGACTTATAGACGCTGAAGGATGAAGATTTACTCCTACATCTACATGACGAAGGCAAAAGGATAACGCTTGCTTGTTTACAATATAACTTTTATATGGACGTATTTGTAAGGTCTCTCAACTAAAGTTAAACAAGAAGAATACAGCTAAAAGCTACAGAAGCCATATTACGAGCTCTCCTCACTCTCCAGTACATATTTTTGCCTTGCAGTTAGTTTCATCAAAGCAATATTAATATACCACCATTGGCAATGGCAGTCTTAAAGAGGTCTTTACGGGACAGACCTTTCTTGCTGAGAATAAAATTCTGAATGTATCTACTTATCACGCATAAGTACATATAACATAGTAACACGTACATAGAATGGATAACAAGAACAACTCTTTTTCCATGCATATCCAATATAATGAAATGCGAAAAAGAGACTCGAGTTGGGAAAAAACTACAGATATATAACAAGTGAGAGCTTCTTTAAAGTTAGGGTTGAGGTTGGATTGAAGCTCAACACAAAAATGAATCCAGTTCTTTACGCATGGAGAAAACTGACTATGAAAGAGTATTGATGAAGCTCATTTTTTTGGATTTACGTAGTTTTTATTCTGTACATAAACTTCTTCATTCAAATACAAACTGATGAGGATATGTCTTACCACCAATGCACCATGTCTTGCTTGTAAATGTTTCCAATGCCATTAGGAAACTTGGAAGTGGCTGAGACATATCTCCAAAGTCATACGATATATCAGCTATATATATACCTACGACATGTATCTAGTCCCCTTTCTTTATCCATGGATTGGGAGCACTTTCCATCTCAATTTTCCTTGGAGAAGCTAATAATGGCTAAATACTCCATGTTCATTCATATATAAATATAACGCTCCAAAATCTATATTATTCCATTCGTATTATTCCATTCACATCATTTCCAAAAGGCTCGCAAAAAGGCAAGAAAAATCCCAATTGTGCGTCTTCGACTTTTCCTCCTCGCTTCATCATTGTGAATGATCTTGATCTGATGATGACAATGATGACGATGATGATCATCAGCAACATTATGATCTTCCCGTTCATTTCCTCATATCCATCTCTCTGGTCTGGAGTGTTACTGGTTTGACTGAATGAGATGAGTCTAGATCTGGATTCTTCTGAACTAAACTGATTTATATATGGCTCTCCTTCTCAATGCCCTCTTGTTGTGCGAGACGAGCTGTTATGTGGAGTGAAATAACTTCATTCTTTACTTTTTCCTCCCTTCTCCTCGATCCTGCCTTGGCCTCCTAGCTCCCATTCATACGTCTGTTCCTGTTCTGGAGCAGTAGCAGAGAAGAGCTCCCAACTTCATCTTCCATTCTTCAGTCATCCTCGTCATCATCATCATCATCATCATTTCCAGACTTATTAGGTGGTCGTCTGTATTGCCACATACACTGGCTTCCACACATCATTTCATTTATATTTTCTACAGTGATGGAAACCTAAACCATACCTATATCAAATCCCCATCTCCTCTGGAACTTGCTTCCAGTTTGTTGGAACAACAACAAATCCAGAGAGCGGCGAGCAGAGCACAGAAGCGGAGACCGAGAAAGATCATAACAAGTATTTAGTTCCTCCACTCGCTTGGCTCATCATACATTCCAGAAGTAGCCTTTAGAGGACAAGCATTAAAACAAAGTTCCTCCTGGAGCTCCAGCTCCCATAGACATTCTTCGCCATAGACATTTCCATAAGAGCAGACTTGAGTCTGGAGTCTCTTCTGGTGTCAATCAATCATTTAACTAGAAAGAACGCAATTAGCTCTACAACAAAACAAAAATTATAATGAAGGAGAGCTTCCAACACTTGCTGGAACATTTTTCTTCTCCGTCAGCATTCTGAAACGCAGGACAGCATAATTATTTCCACAGGTTGGGCTCTCTCTCCTGATCATTTATTCAGTTTGTGGAATCTTCAAGGTGACGGTGGATGATGATGAGTTGATATGTGCTTAAGTGCGTTCTCCAGCAAAACTGAGGAGGGATCGTGGAATGAATGTCTGTGAAGACCTCTCATCATCATATATCCATCGTTAGCTCGACTTCCACTTGTGTGGTGTCTGTTGTGTAGAGTCAGTCATCTCATGCTCTGCACCCAAGAGAGCTGAGAAGTCATTCAGTGATATTTTATCTAATGCACAGTGGTTATTGTGCACTTATATCATCTTGCTCTTGTATGTGCATAAGCTTGTCATCATCACACAGGACATGAAATGATACTGTACTTTGGGATGAGATGATAAGGATGAGGTATGAAATGGTTCATTATTATCATTTCGTAGAAGGATAGTAAAAATGTGCGTAAAAATGGGAGACTCAAGAAGAGAGATGTGATGAGCTGGTGCTGGTGGGATCAAATGAAATGAAGTGATTTAAGCTATATCTCTGCACACGGGAGATATGAGGATCATGTGAAGATAGATGAATGAACGTCTGGAATTGTGAATTGTTCTCGCCATTTAGGTAATTGCTGGATTGGAAGAGAGATATTTTATCTGTATTGGGATGATCGTGTGTGGTCCAAGTTCCTGTGTAGAAATCAGTGCTGGATGAGTGAGGATACTGCTTGGAGAGAAATGTGAAGGTGGTTGGTGCTGGTTTTGAAGTAAGTGGAGAGCAGAATTTTAAATTTTGATTAATTAAGGATGGTTGGCTATAGTTGAGGTTGCTTTTGTAATGCTTGAGTAGCTGTAGAAAACTAAAAGCAGCTGTTTGTTTAACCAACTTGAGTTAGAAGGAGTAGGTTAAAATTGATTGTTTGTCTGAACTGTCTGTGATTGATTTGGATTTGACTGGTCGCTGGTAAGGCTATTTGCAGCTTTATTCAACTGGTTAATTAGTTAATTAGATCAATGAATATTGATTAAGATACTAGGGTACTTGCAGGTGGTAGCAGGGAGGGGGCGGGACTAATGGCGAATAAGCAAGGTCATTCACCATTTGGTAAAGGTGGATCTAGTTTCTAGTTAAGTCACTTTACTTCCAGTTTTTAAATTAGTCTACTACTACAAAAGTTTAAGGACCTTTTCATTACATGTTCTGGACATGGTTCTGAAGCTTACAGCTCGAGCTCACGGGAGATATGACTAGCTTCAGTTTGATTCAATATTATTAGAAACTTGCTAACTGCGATCAGCTGTGAATAGCTTTTTGTAAATAAGTACTTATGTTCGTGGTTCTTATAGCTCACAGAACCATCAAAACCAACAATCCAGGTCATTGTTGTCATTTAGTTAGTTAGAAACGTGTTAGAATTAATTGTGGTAACCTTGCTTAGGTAAATAGCTAATTACTTAATAATTTGATCAGTGATGGTTAAAGATTAAAACTTTGGAACACAACGTGCCAAATTGAAATGATAAGCTTGCACAAAAATCTGCAGTAATTACATTTAAGACTGATATGCGAATGATGAATGGTAACTTGATATCACATGTGTATTTAAATTGATTGATCGTTACGTTGATATACATGCCTATCTGTTGAATGTTATTTAGTAATCAAGTAATCATGTTTACCAAGTACATTATCAAACATGGTAAATCAAATGATCAAGGTCCAGTCCAGTGCAATTGTAACTATTGATAATATTGTAATTATGATGTATAAAGGTACATTTTAAACTTTTGTATTATTGTTCTTATCTGCAGAATTAGATAACGCTCCCGAACACCGAACGGGCATCCGCAAACTGACTATTCCATGCGCAGGACAACTTCATCATCGTGAACATTCCACTCCAGTGACTGTGACTTTTGTTTGAGTCAGTGCTCTCTGCGGTCTCCAGTCAAATTCTCTTCTGTGACCTTCCATGAAACGCTGTGCAACTTTGGAAACTTGCCTTATAAAGTATTGTTAAGCTGACGCCTGTAACTTTGCCGGTAGAGTTATCAGAAAGGTACAATATTAAAATCCAAAACATAATATAATATTTTCCCCCAAAAAAATTGTGGGGCTCATTTGCTGCTTATCTGGGTCTGGGCGTGAACGTCAGTGGGTGAACATGGTGCTTGGCGAGCACATAGGCGGAACCTTATCCATATATTTATTTAGGTACTCCAAGTAGGCAGTAGGCGTTCTAGTTTGAAGTCATACTTGATTGCGATTCATTAAGTAGAATTACTGATGGGCTTGACTTTACTGCGCCACCTTCAATATTCAAACCTTATCTTCTTGTCTTGACGTCATATACGTTAGGTGCACTATACCTAACATGACAGATGAAAGAGTGCAATATGCGAATTTGGGAAGGAATATGTATATTTTTTATTAATCACGTAAATTGAAAGGGTTGGCGGGTTGGGTAGTGCTGAGCAATTAAAGATATATTACTCATGTGGCTACGGCTAGTAAATGTTCTTTGGAGCTGTCTACTGAAATGAAAATAAAGTGCAATTAATTGGTTCATTTATTAATTGAGTAGGGTACACTGTTATAGTCAAGTAGGTGATAGTATTATTGTGTGGTGGATGATAAACTAATTTGATAAGATATATCGTATAGTTACTGCAAAAATACATGCTCTGAAAATTGGACATTCAGGTTCATTCCAAAGTTAGTAATTGCGTAGGTCAGAACCAGAACAGTCGATCATAACATTAGGTTTCGTAGGTTTTGTAAGGTTAGGTAGACAACAGAGACAGCAAGAAATATGTCGATATCTCGAAAAACTCCAGTATAGACTATCTTAACGAAAGTCCGAAAAATTTCATTCATTTTCGGAACCAAAATACTAGTAAGTACAGCAAAAATCCCCAATCAAAATGGGAAAGAGCAGCTTATTTATCTTTATGCTATTTTATATCTGATGATAATAAGCCAAAAAGTATATTTCTGAAGCAAAGAAGACCGACAACATTCGCTTTCCAAGCACCTGCTGTATAGGTGGTGTTTTGGCATATACGTATAAATAGATTTCATTTGCTGATGGCTGGTAGCACACATAGACAAGTTATTGACTTTGCTTTCACCCTCCAGAAGCAACATCCGCATTATGTCAAGCATGTATTTTTATCATAAAATTATTCTAAAAATTCTCCTTTCTTTTTTTTCTGCTTGTGGCGTTGGCCGTGGTTTCAGATTGATTTGATTGTTGGCAACGAAAAAGCCGGAACGAAGATAAAGCCAGCTCAGCTCAAGGACTGCAGATTTGACGGACAGGTACATGGATGGAGAAAGCCAACTGGCGAGGAAGTTAATTTTTAATGAGAGTTTGTTTCCCTAAAAGAGAGCAAATTCATGCATCTGTAATATCTGTACGTCTATATGCTACGTGGTGGAACTAGCATGTGTACTGGGAAAGACCAGTTGTCTTCGATTTGAAAGGAGTTTAGCAATCTGAGATTAGCCGACAGTAATAATAGTGCAGAAAGGGCCGTGTCCATCAAGTTAGTCTCCAAATTTTGCTTTTGACAGAAACTCGAAATTCTTTATTTTGCCACAAGTTGACAATTTGTCTCAATGAGAGATCTCATCGTGATCAGTCCAGTTTCCTCTTCAAAGTTGAAGCGACGACGACGTGGTGGTGGTCCAGGTGGTGCTTCTTCAGTGGTGGCAAATCCCTATCTTTTCTTCACCTCATCATCAGCAACAACAAGGAAGTCAAGCTGTTGTTCCCTAGTAATTGACGGAAAGAGGAGAGAAAGTGGTGGAGTGTCACTATCATCAGCATGGCAGGAGACCCCAGGAAGGTGGAGACTCTAGTTCGCGTGGGCTACTACGAGCTAGAGAAGACAATTGGCAAGGGAAACTTTGCCGTTGTTAAACTGGCCACTCACATCATTACCGGATCCAAGGTCAGTCCAGTGCAAATAATAAATACAATTTTACGTTACATTTCCTTGCAGTTATTCTTACGCAAGTGCTCCACCACAATTACAAAAGCTCGAATAGACTAGTCTGATTCGATGGGCAGAAGCAGGGCCAGCCTTGCTTGTCATATCTCTCATGCAGTACACCACTAGGCAGCTTTCACCCAAAGGCCAAGGTTGAACTTTGCGATAAATAACAGGGGAGGAAGAGAAAGCTGATTTTTATTCAAATAAAAAAATCATCGTCATCACATATCTTTTTAAGTGAGTGAAGACGGGGCTTTAGCAAATAACATGACATTGGCAGAGACAAGAGGAGAGGAAAAATTTTATAGGTGGGAAAAGCGTCAGCGCAGCCAGCGGTATGACGCAAGTACATTAACACGAGAACGAAAAAAAAGGCAGGAGCTACTTAAGCAACTGAATTGCATTATAGTATCGGTCGACTCTCGGGTGAAAGTAAAGTGTGGAGGTTGCTGGTTATTTGGCATGTACGTATGGTTCACCAAATGCCAGTATAAACATTTTTCTCGTGCTTTTACATCATCATCAAATTATGTCAGAGAAGGATATTCTTATTATTCTTTTTTAGATTCCATTTAATGTCCTTTCCCCCTAGTTTGCGGCCCTTTCCAACAACGTTTAAAATGTCAGCGAGACAGTTTTCCCAAGAAGTTGGGAGAACCTCATCTCAAATGCCTTTGGCTTTGGTGGTGGTATGAGTTGAGAATTGAGTTTTAAGATCCTACCGGGACTACTACTGGGGTATGAGTGGCATGGCACGACCACCATTGACGTAGGATGCAGTAGTCACTCCCTATAAATGATGTGGTTGTTTAGCGTTATAGCGAAAAGAAATCATGTCCATGTCCTTCCCTAGTTCTCTGGAACAAGTACTTTAAAGTCCCTACGAGGGGAGAAGGGGAAATGAAAGTCTGCTGCATCGAGTCTCAGCGTTTGCTACACATGGCATTAGCATTTCGCATTCAAATAGATCAGCAAGACAATGAGACAAGAGAAATGAGAATGAAATTTGTTTGTCTTGTTTATCAGGAGAAAGAGCTTGTTTGGGAGCAAGAGAAAAAAAGAAATTAGAGAAAGCAAAGGCGAGCCAAAAGGAGAGAAGAAAAAAAATGTGTTGTGTTGTATTTATTTCTCTTATAGCGGATCCCTTTTCCATAAGTATATAAGTTCTGTCAGACGTACATACAAGCATGATGCACGCACACCCTACATGAAGTAGCGGCAGCAGCGGTGTGGAGCTTTTCACTTTGTTTTGGAATGACGTCCATATGACGAAACATGACGCAAATCCGATGAGTCTCGACGAGAGCGACTGGAAAAGGCATGATGATGATGATAGTCCTGGTGGTCAGAATGCTTAGATCCTGCTCACTTTCCCTTTACATGTAGCCTTCCGTTTTTAACTAGGCTTTCCACTCTATGCTCTCTCCACTTTCTCCAGCTACGTCCTTTCTCTCAATGCAAAGCACACAGCTCAGCTAGTTCAGCATTGCTATTGCTCGTGAAAGGAACATGCTGGAGCTAATAAGCAACTAAAATTGTAATTTTTCTATTTTGTATATATGGACCAAACTTGTCCAAACCTTGATTGAAGAAAGCTGGAGAGAAAGTATACGGTTTTGGTCTCCTCCCGGCTTTAACTATTTTTTTGGTAATAGTAATAATAAAGCATTTCCTTGCCCCTGACCCGGCCATACATGTAGATGGTTGTTAGGCATAGGCTAGTCATTCATTACTTTCTCCTGGTATTAAAGCCTTTAAATGAATGGCTAATGTAACGGATGATGTTAGGCTGGCTACTCGTGTTCGCGCGTTTGTTCATGTTCAGCAAGATTTTCACTTTTTAGGGCCAGAAGGACAGGTGAAGAGCAGGGGAAAGTAATCATAAATAAATAGAAACAGGATGCTAATTCTAATGAGTGAAAACCATATTAACTTATCGTTAGTTGGGCAGCTCATATTGGTAAATATTACGGGGAAAGGAAGAGAATTCAGGTTTTGGGTGGGAAATGTGTCCACTGTCGTCAGACCGAAACGGCCGTACCTGACCATTAACAGGGAACGGAATATTGAGGCTGCGATAAAGTAAAACATAGCACGAGCCTCTCCCTCTTCCTCCACTTGGCTTTGCAATCACTTTCCAACCGGCTTCCCGTTAAAATGGTTTTAGGCTTCTCAGAGAACGTGGTGCCGTTTTCGTAAAGAAGTGAGAAATGGAAGGAAGGCTGTATTGATATGTCGACATGAAAATTACGCTTATGAATATGAAGCCGAGGTGGAGTGAAACCTGCCCGTGACCATGAGTCATTAAGAAAGGATACTGACATCCGCAGGCTAATGCCAATAATAGACGCATAGGTACATGCAGTTTTCCGCTTTCCTTTCCAAAATAAAATGCTTATTTTTAATTTGTGGAAAGAAGGGAAACGCGATTTGGGCCAGTTTTTTTTAACATTTCTTCTGAATCGGTCATATGCATGTTTCTGGGATATGACGCTCGTTGCATTGATTATTTAAAGAAATACGCATACGTGATGTGAACACAATCACACATTGCATGCTCCAAACCATGTCATTATGGATTAGATGAAAAGTCCCGACATACGTAAAACTTTTATATTACCTCTGATTTCATGAATTGGGGATAAAAATGGACTATTTTTGAACCATTATTTTTGGATAAAGTAGAAAAAAGTATATATGGGGCTTTATATGGATGGGATAAAGACACGGCTCACGGCTTCTAAAGAGTGCTTCTGGAAAGGAAAAAAAATGCGTGGGTGGGAATCCAGTTTCCAGAGAATAGAATATGCCTAATTTATGAAATGCTATCTACCTATGGAAATGTAATAAAAGATGGGAAGGTTTTGTTTAAAATAATGCATATGTTTTTTTCTTCTTTTACAGGTAGCGATAAAGATAATAGACAAGACCAAGTTAACACCGGATAACTTAAAGAAGATCTTCCGTGAAATCCACATCATGCGAAAATTGAAACATCCTCATATCATTAGACTGTACCAGGTATGAAAGTTTGTGAATGACGACTGGAATAATATGAATTATACAAACTTTTCCTTTTATATTGAACTTTGAGCTGGCTTGGGTACTTGAAAAGTAATGAGGCCATAGAGCAATTGTCGGTGTCACAATCACCTTTAGGCTTCGAAAAGTCTATTTTTACCTTTTTTGATGATCTCATTGTTAAGGGCACTTTTGAACTTTTATTGAATTCGAACATCTAAGGAATTCTATCAAAACTATAAAGTGATCTTAATGATGACGAGTTTTGCTTTAGTTTATTGACATTTTCAAATGTAAGATGGGCACGTGCCTCTTATTATATCTCACTTTTCAAAAGCCTCTGTACTTATAAACGGAAGGTATTCTTTGTGCCTTGTAAAATAGAAAGATAAAAAAGGAATATTTGATGTCGTTAGTTCTTATTTATTTGTTTGAATCACATCCAATTTGTTTTGATTTAAATAATTTTTTCCTGTTTCATTAAATCCAAGAAAATATATTGAACATTATTGAACTTTTATTTGAACATTAAATTGAAATTTTTATTGGTTTTTGATAGGTGATGGAAACCGAGCAAATAATTTATCTTGTAACAGAATATGCTAGTCGTGGAGAAATTTTCGGTAAGGGATCATTCAATAAGAAATGCGTTTAATTTATAATACATTAAGGCTTAATTAAGTTAACGAATCTTGTGTTTGCAGATCATTTGGTAGTGAATGGGAGAATGAACGAAACGGAGGCGAGACGAGTGTTTAAGCAGATACTAAATGCAGTAGGTTATTTACATAGCAATGGAATAGTGCATAGGGATCTCAAGGCTGAGAATCTTCTTTTAGACAGGAATAATAATATTAAATTAGCAGGTAAGTACTTTTAATTTAATACACCTATTTTTTGGTTTGAAAACACCATTCATATGATACAGTTAATGACTTTTGTTTAAAATGGTTTTAGATTTTGGATTTAGCAATGAATATCAAGAAGGTAGTCTATTAAACACGTGGTGTGGTAGTCCTCCTTACGCCGCACCAGAGCTCTTCGAAGGAAAAAGCTATGACGGTCCTAAAACTGACATTTGGGTATGTATTTTGAATTAGACTGTATTGGCAATTGGGCATGAGCTGAGATAAAAGTAATTTCTAATTAATTTAAATTACTTTCCACAGAGTTTGGGTGTAGTTTTGTACGTCTTAGTTTGTGGTGCTTTACCGTTCGATGGCTCAACTCTCCACAGTCTACGTAATCGCGTAGTAGCCGGTAAATGTCGCATTTTTCATTTTCTATATGCTCAACATATACATGGGGAGCCTGTAAACGGCGGCAACCGTAAAATATTAATCGTCAATTTTATGTTTTAGGTAAATTCAGAATTCCATTTTTCATGTCCAATGACTGTGAGCATTTAATTCGCCACATGCTCGTAGTAGAACCTTCCAAAAGACTGAATATCCAGCAAATCCTAGCTCATAAATGGATGTTGCCGGTAAGAAAGATTGAGATAAAAGAACTGTCTTTGAATACTTTTGAAACATTATACTAATTAAACTATTATTTTTAAAACTTGTAGGGAGATCATGCAGTACTTCCTGAGGAGCCTTTCTGTATGACGATATCTGAGCATTTAGTTGATCAAATAGCTCTGCTACCTGGGCTCTCGAAGGATACAGTGCTGCAATCAGTAGGAGAACGGAGATTCGATCACATGTAAGTAAAGAATGGTTATATATTATGGAAAGGTGTAATTACTTGTAATGGTGTAATGTTGTAATAACTACAACAACCTGACCTTTTGAAATTGTAGAAGTGCTATCTATGACCTTCTATTTGACGCCAAAGAAGATGAACCGAGGAGTCAAGGTCAACTTTCTCCAAGTACGAGTGGTCTACCTCAACATCTTCCTATTTTCCAATTCCCCGTACCCCGGAAAGCCTCGATAACGACAGGAGTTGTTGAAAGACAAGAAGCGCCGCCTGAAATTCAATTACTCCTAAATGACTCCCAAATATACGAAAAGGTTGGTCTCCTGGGAGCAATTCTGCTTTGATGTACAGTAAATACACAACATATTTCCGACTTTTAGCCACTAACCTGTTTCTCTGTCCCAATTTTTATTTTAGTTCGACGAAATGCGGGTAGCAGAGGACGAGCTGAGAAGACAGGACAGTACGCAAATACAACCTCCTCAGGGACGACGTCACACTGTGGACCTACCTCAAGTAATTCAAAATTCATGGAAACAAAGTAGGATACAAAGAAATTGTACCGTGATCAGAAAATAATTGTCCGATTTGTGTTTCCTTCAGCAGGGTATACCGGTAGTGACAAGCTTTGACGAACCGGCCATTCCACTTGTAGAAAGTGTAAAGGATCAACACTTGTTAAAACCTCCGCCAAGCATGGAAAGTAGTGAGTGCCAATTATCTAGATATTTGTTTGCTGTAGAAAGTGGGAGTTTAGAATTAAAATTATATATTTTGTGATTGCTTCATTTCTAGCGTGTGGATTTGGGAGACGTGCTTCAGATGGTGGTGCTAATCTGCAACAAAAAGAAAAGCAACAACAGTCTTGTGAAGGCGGTTGGAGTCACCCCTCTTCTAGAGAACAGTTATCAACTGTAAGTTGGCATTGAAACGATAGACTAGTTGGGTTGGGCATGCTTTGTTGTTGGACTTCCATATAAATGAGTTTGTTGATTGATTTTAGGGAGTTTTAAGAAGAGATGCAACGTACATTGCCACCACTCCAGACGAGGAGATGCTGTTTAGGGGGAGAAATCGAAGGACAGGCCTTATAACTGTGGTAGAACGACCTCCAGGTGTGCTAACAGTGTGATTATTTTAGTGCAGCTCTTGAGTTTTAAAGCTGTTAGAATAGGACCATAAAACATGTTTGCTTATCATTGTTTGATATTTACAGTTGTTTTGTAGCTTGTTTTTATTTTATTTTGAGTTGCAGTTATTTTTTATTTTATTTTTTACTTTGCAATTATCATTTTAAGTTGTTGATCCCGAGTCACACAAGCTTTACATGACGGGTCCCAGTTTCCCTTATAATTACCCTCATGGACAAGGAATGATGGGTATACTCCCACCTCCATCACAATCGCGACGACTATTCCATCATGCCTTGTCACGAATTCAACCAAGAAAATATCGTACCTCTTATTATCAACCACCAGGTGTTTTCAGCGTTTTATTTTATTTTGTTTATTTTCGCTTCTTGTAAGATATTGGCAGTTTATTTTTATGGGTTTGACACGTGTGTTTGATTGATCCAGTGGGGTTTTGATTACAAGTTGGAGCTAACTTGTGCCTAAAAATGTTTGAATTTTAAAAGTAAATTTACCTTGCAGGTCGCGAAACCTACAAAGAACTCTCTCATGTAAGCTGTGAACGATACAGTCCAGTTCGACGGGGGAGTGAAGGGACCTGCCCACCTTCTCCTAGATTAGCAAAGACTTTGCAGGTAAATGAACAGAGTTACTAAGTAATGATCGAAACATGATTACAATGCAAAACTGTTTACTATAACTTGAAAATATTTAAAATTGCAGCAGAGAGATGACCGAAGACATTCCATAACATCTTCGTCCCCTTCTTCCCCAGTTAGACTATTTCAACCGCTGGATTCACCTCTGGCAACTCATCCACCTGTTCCAGGACCCCTTGAGATTTCCCAAGGACTTCAAGGCCTTCATCTTTACACCCTTCCGCCAGCTGGACCGCCGAGCCCTTTCTCGTTACAGAATAATCAGACCTTAGCAATGATTCAGGAACATGATGTTCTCAAGCATGATCCAGCAGTAGGACAAGTAAGCAAAAAGCAAAACAATGACATTATTATTTTCTGCGATTCTTTTTACGAGACATGTCTAAAATTGATTTGTTTTGATTTCACAGGCTACTAATTTTGCCTATCCTGAGATTTCCGTAACAGACGAAACAGGCTGTTTACCTGTTTTCCTTCTCCAAGATCAAGATGCTTGTCGTAGACCTTCAATTACAAGGGGGATTGGGAAGCCACCTCCTACCACAGAGGGTGATAAAGAAATCCCACTTGCAAGTCTGTGATGGTACGAGAAGAAGCCAGGCACCGGGTCCGGAGAGTTAGAAGGAGGTTAGGCATACTTAAAAGAGATTTCCTAGTAAGAGTTTCGCAACGAGTTTCAGCTACCTATGTAATTATAAGCGATAATGTGAACGTACTTATAATAATTAGTTTATTCAACAAATAAACGAACGAATGATGACATCAACAAACAACAATATTGTGTCCTTTGTGATTGACCTCAATTAATTTATTGTAACCGCTGTAAATTTTCGTAAAGGATCATCATCTTGCACTAGATCATCCGGCGACTGATAGCGTACATATAAAAAGGATTATTTTGTAGTAAAAAAAAACTTCTTTCTAGCCGAGTTGATGAATACTCTTTTTCTTCCATAACTCTTCACTTGCTAAAAACAAGTCAGGTCTAACATAACTAACTAGTTAATTATAAAAAAAAGTGTGCTATAATTTGTAACAAAAGTCATGTGCAAGTTAGTGACTTTGGTCTGTTGTGTACTTAATGGAATCATTTGTTCAAAAGCATCGGGGAAACTCTCCCGAGTGCGGAAATAAGTTAGGATTAGTGTTTAAGGATCGCTCTCACGTACTTCAATGGAATTTGTGTCCGAAAGTAAACTGGTGGAGGCTGATTACTGACTAGTTTTACTTACTAAAATACTGTACTCGGCGAATAATCAAAAATTAACTGTCATCAAGTCACATTTTTAATATCGTTTGCATAATATTCGATGATGATGTAATATCCAGTGAAAAATGTTGTTTTCTCAAGTATTATTAATTAAATGTTCAATTACAATTATACAGTTACAAAGATACTTGTTTTAAATAACTTGGATGCATACATATATGCATCTGTTCAGCTATGATTATGATGACAAATATTATAAGCTGACAATTTGTATTAGTGTTTATTTTCTCTAAATCAGGCAAGGTAAAAATTGTCAAAAGTCGAAGTAATTAACTGGAAAATAAAATCAGTGACGACGGATCATGATTCAAGAATCAACAATGGCAAATGCCGGAATGGTTTTTCATATTACATTCCAATTCAAATAAAAAATGAGCCTAGACAAACTCTAAATTCATTGAAAACATTTTGCATTGATTGATCGATGAAAGTATGTTATGTTAATGCTGGTTAGTGGTTCTGCGATTATCATTATTCATAAAGTTGGCAGTTTCCGTCATTGATGACATCTCTCACATCCCATTTTGAAAGCAAAGCCCATGAATGAAAAATGCATTAATTAATCCATACATATTTTGCATGCTCAGCTTGTTTACACATTTAGGCACCATTGCATCATGTCAGGGCAAAGTGAGACAAGCTCCTCCAACAGCTACAATTGTTTAACCTTTTCTTTTATTCATAAAACGTATAATCTTTAAATCTTTATTCAATATTTTATCCATATATATAAGTAACAGCATTTAGCACGACGACAGACACGTTTATATTTTTCACATCCATCCACTGCGGCTAACAACATTATCATATAATTTTTAAGCTATTTATTCTTGTACATTGTAGGTTCATTACAAATAGTTCAGCAGTGAACAAAAAGAACTCCGCAAACTTAACAACTATCATAATGAAACCGCGTTAATGACTATCCACATTTGTATTTTTTAGTCTACATAAAAATTCTACGACATTTATCAAATAGATATTAATAATAATGGTAACGAATCCCGACGCTTACTTCAGAAATATACTAAAAACTTGCAATCTTTACTCATGATATACTCCTAACTATACTTCAACAGTAATAACTTATTACACTGATGATGGAAGCGACGGTTTTCTGGTTGCGAGTAATCATATTCAAACATCCTCATATGTATCCTACGCTATGCTCATCTTTCTACATCCTACTCTAATTTAGAAAACTATAGAGCTACGAAACTGACAGAGGTAAAATAATTTAACAGTAAGTATTAAATACGTTAAGGTTAGTTTAATCTGTAAAGTCTAGTCAGTACGAGTTTTTTTTTTGTTTGTAGCAAAACAACAGTTTTACGAACTGCTCTACGGCTTAACGATAGTAATAATATGCTTAACGATTTCACACACTTAATACTTTTCATCTTGTTAAAATCGCTTATCTTCGTAAAAATCTGTAATGGATAGGGATATACTTTATCATCAAACAGCATAATTCGATACTTAATTAGTACAACTCAGCATTAAACACTTACGTATTGATTACAAAAAGCAGCTTCATTTTTTATTATCATTATCCGGTGATGATATATCAGAACAGTTAAAATCATCTTTATCTGAAAAATAACCAAGAACTTACTGTACATGTATGGCAGAAGGTATATATTATTATATTTAATATCATGTTAAGTTTTTTTAGTGATGATGCGAGGTCATAGGTCAAGTTGATCAGGTCATGGATTTGGTATGTATACGTATAAACTGTGTTATATATCATGCCAACGTGCTGGATACAGTTAAGAATGATAGTTAGCTCGGCATTTAGAATAATTTAGTCAAGAATATATATAAATTAAAGCAATTAATTATATCTTCTCATCAAGTCATATACTCATCATCATATAGTGGTAACGTTTGACAATTATAGTGGTACTAGTAAAACACTTGCTGCAACTTTTACTTTGCAACTCACAACAATGTTTAGAAACCAACACATACGTAATTATATAATTACGGCGTTTTCTATCTAATTTTTACTTAACAAGCTTGAACAACTGTACTTCTAGTGAAAAAAGCACATATGGGCAGATAGAACAACGAGATTCAGTGTTTCCGTCTCATATAACCCCAAAACTTTCGTTTTAACGCTTTCCATACATGGATTTTTAACAGTGGCATGTGGACTCGGAAATAACAGGAAATTAAACAGATTTTTTTCGTTATTGCCAGCGATTGATTGCAATTAAGCTTAGACAAGACATGAGGAAACAAATGACTTTCTTTGAAAAGATTTTTGACTTGCGAATATATTGAGTTGAGTTAATATTAATTTGTATCTAAATTACATTAAATTAATTACAAATAGCAAAATCCGCATGTTTTACATCAACATAATCACGTGACGTGTACATCTGCTCATAATAAATTAATGGATCGATAAAAAATTGAAAATATAAGATATAGCTCGATTGTTTGACTTTTTGTTTTTTATTTTTCCCTAAAAGTTAAGAACTATTTTATGAGGACTCGGATTTACTAATTTACAAAATAGCTACGTAAACTTTCCATGTTTTATTAATTATTCTTAGCATTTTTTTAATCTGATTAAGTTTTCTGAAAAGAAATTCTACCTTTTTTATATAAGTCTTATTTATCCTTGTTTTTTTTAGAAAGCTTACGCATGTAATGATTGTATTTTGCAGTGAAATTTCTAACGTGTTCGAATGATTAGTTTTTTATCTTTCTCTGGGAGAAAATATCTTTTAAAGGATTTTTTCATATATATCATCCCGTATTCAGTTTATTTTGTTTAATATCATTTGATTTTCTGTCACTTCTGGCCATCTGGCATTTCCATCTGATGGTGCTGATTGTGGACTTGATATGAAATAAGAAGTTTTCCATTAATCCTGGCAGCCTTCCGGAAACCAGATTTGCTGGTAAGGTCATATCGACCGGAAACGTGCGTCCTTGAAATTTCCGGAGGGCAGAGCTTTCTGCACCGTTGATTCAATCCGAATCCAATTCCTTTCCAAATCCAATGTTAAGTAATTTCATTCCGCAGATCATCCATGTCCATTGCCAGGCTTGTCTCTGTGCATTACCTAAAAACAAGATTCAAAATTAGTCAAGAAATGAATTTTGAGATTTTAGCTTGAATTATCTCTAATTGCATCTTTGTGTCTGATTAGTCCAGTCAAAGAAGTCATTGTAATTGTAAGGATGGAAGACCGAATACTTAAATATACCTAATTAATCAGACTTGAGTCATTTTATACTTTCAAGTGACTTAGTAAATCAGTCATTTTTATGTAACATTTTTTTCTCCTACTTTTCCTCAAAGGACGTTGGTGTAAGCAAAAACAATGCGCGTGTCCCTTTACAAGCGTGACACAATCAACTTGTTAACTAAATTACCCATATTTTTTACACTGATCCGCTCCACTTTACTCCGTTTATGATCATTAAAAACGTGACATTTTTATAGCAATTCGTCAACTCAGCCACCTTAAAACAATGTCGGAAAGTCGGAACTCATTTCCTCATGGAATAAGTATAAAAGAAGTTTCAAGCTATCTTTTAACATCAATAGCCAAATCCCATTCATCGACATCTCACAATTTTTGAGTGCAGGTTTAAGAAAAATTCTGAAAATGGCTATTAAGCTGATTCTAGTTAACGTTTTGCTATTTGTAGCTGTTGTTTCTGCAGGAGTAGGAACTACTGCTGTTGCTAAAGTTAAAACGACCACTTCCAGCGTAAGCTTTTGGCAAACTTTTATACTAAAAGGAACACAAACTGAAGTCCGTGTCACTAATTTCTCATTTTTTTTCAGGAATGCAGTTCGGGCCGTCTGGACGCTGCATGTGACGCCCTTTGCTGGGTAAAGTATATTCATTATTGTCATATAATATTATGTTTTAGCACTTTGAGATAAAATTTGGATTTTTTTTTGTTTTTCAGATTGTCATCCCCTACCGATTTGACACATTCTTTTACACAGGGTGCTTGGATTCTCATGGGCGTTGCTGGTGCTGTACACCCAGACTAAGTACTAGTCATTCTTATGGGGCATCATCATATGGAGGGTATGGGGGAGGGGGATACGGAGGGGTACAATATTCCTACGCCTGTCCCGATGATCCATCCTGTGTCAACGACTGCTATCTCACTAGTATCTTTGGCATTTGTGTTAATTGAGATAATGAAAGCAATGATAACTTGGAAATGAACGATCTTATCGGTAGTTAAGTTAATAAAAAGCAGACAATGTCGATTCCACATTATTGGCTCTAATAAACATATATGAAATTTATAAAATCATATTGCCAAGATTCCTCTTTTCTCATACTCATATCCATTTTGCATTGAATTTGATAGCCTTAAATTACCATTAACTAACTAAACTAAAATTAGCATTAACTAAAATTAGTACTAAATTAAAACCTAAGATAGTCCAGAACAAGAGGTTCCAACATGTTCCAAAACAGGTTGAAGGCCTTATGACATATAGTTTTACAGAACCCCTTCCAGGAAATAAATCAATTGATAAGATAATTCATATACCAATAAATATGGAATACAGCTGTACAGAAAATGGGATTGGTCGAATATCTGACTGTTTTCTATTGACGAGTCATGTTCAACTAATTTGAAAAAATTGATACCTGTCAACACACTTCCAATAAAATCTATCCATCTATCTATCAACATGTTCATATATTACATTTTGATATATGATAAAATTCACATAATAAATTACGTGCATGCATATTTATTCATTAATTTAACTCAGGATAGAAGTCCTGACCTGAGCTTATAGTGTTTTTTTTTGGATTTAAAGGTTCTGCAGGATACTTCAATTAGGTTCATCTTTATTGTTCCTCATGACTCACAGTCTGCTGTTCTTTGCGCACAAAAGGAGATAGAGATAATCAATCTATTTAGACATTAATATTGGACTTTGAAACTTTTTGTGTCTACGTCGTTTTGACCATGCATCGGAGCCTGAATCCTGGCATTTGATCTGACTCAACTGAATAAAATTTTTGATTATAATTCTAACTTTTAATTTTACTTTTATTTTAAAAAACGAAATGTATAATGATGAATGATAGAAAGAACTTTTGAGCCCGATATTTTTGAGACAACTACTTTTCCACCTGTGCGGAAAATAGCAAAATAGTCAAACTTTTATTGGTGCTAAATACTTAAATGGTTAATTTTGCTCTGTTCCAAATTGCGCTAGTCTTTGCTTTTTCAAACTAGCTTATTCGCTCACCATTGATTTTTTAGATTTCGTTACACAATTTATATCCATTTTTTCAAATGTAATTTCAAGACAAATAAAAACGATAATTATAAGGATGAAATGACCATAAATAATTAAAATAAATGCTACATTCTGACTTTCATGTATGCATTTTAGCTGTCTCAAGACTTCCAAAAGTACCTGCTATGCAGACAAAACGTTTCATTTGTTGCAAATCACCACTTTAAATCTTTGAACTAGAGCGTGCAACACACCTAGCAGTAAAATTATAAATTGACTACTCCAGTTTTCCTCCATCTTGATGTATATAACCCACAACTGCAAATCGTCAGTTCCATACTTCAACTTTGGAGACCACTGAAGTGTCGTCTCGTTCAAACTCTAAAATCCCCTTTTGAGTTCCCCAAGAAATAAAGATGAAGTCTTTAAGTTTCCAAGTTGCGTTCGTCTTAGTTCTCCTCTTCCAGCTTGGCCAATCAGTCACTGATATAAAAGCCATTCAGGAACTGTTCAAGGCAACAAACACAACCCAACTACTAGCCGACATTGCCGGTGAAAAGGTACTCCTTTTTCGAAAAATAGAATTCCACACTTTGACTTTTTAATTACGGTTAATTACATTATCATCTTATATTTATGTTTCTTCCAGGACTGTAAGCTAAGCAAGGCAGCGGGTTGTGATGCCCTTTGCATGTAATTGGCATAAATACTAATGACTAATTTTTTTAAACTATTTTTTTTAAAAGTTTAATTGAATACTATAACTTCCTCCTCATTTATGTTTTACAGGTTATATATTCCCTACTATGTCTATGGTCCATTCAGAAGTGGCTGTCTTGATGGGAATGATGTCTGTTGGTGCTGCGACCCCTCTTTCGATTCCGGTGGCAATCTAGTTATCTGCCCGAGTGACGATGACACGAATTGCAACTACGGTTGCTACCAATATGGAGTCAGTGACGTCAGTCAGTGTTCTCATACAGGATATGGAGGTGGCGGTTATGGCAGTTATGGCGGAGGGGGTGGAGGATATAGCGGTGGACATGGCGGAGGTGGTTATAACAGTGGAGGTGGATATAGCAGTGGAGGTGGAGGATATGGCGGCTAATATTTATTGACATGTTGTTCGGTTACAGATAAACCTTCCCAAAATATTTCAAAATAAATTCGTTGATTTTAAGTGTGGAATAAAAATTATAGATGAATATAAGAGCACTGTCCACCAGGTCGATAATTTTTACAGCAATTTGCAAAATTATTTTCCCCTAGTTTCTAGACAATTCATTTCATTCGCCCATGCAATTGACCTTCAAGCTGGAGTTCTTCTCGAGAGCTACTTGTTCTAACAATACGATTGCGCTATTTGAATAAAATCAAACAAGAGGAATGAATTGATTTGAACTTTTATATTATCTGCTCTTGCTCATTCACTCGTTCCTTTGGTCGAGAAAAAAGCATTCTAATAAAAAAAAAGCTAGTTAAAGCTTTTTATATTACGACTCCTATTATGTGCCTTATTAGTATTATGCTAGAGTGATGAGAAAACTGGGGAGGAAGTATAGGAAATGGAGTGCCAATCAACGGTCAGATATTTCAACTCCATTCTTGTCACTCCTTCACTCTTCCCACTCATCTGCTATTCCTATTCGAGCTCACTTTTGCTGAAATAACGTATGCTTTGGAAAATACTGTATATGAGCATTTAAAAAAACTCTGCAAATGAATTCAAGACTTGAGAGATGGTGGAGAAAACTAGGGAACGTCATTAATTAAGCGTCAGCCACGAAGAGAATTGCAAATAAAAGGGGAGAGCATTTTTTTATATCAAATAGTCGCAATGAAAGTGAATCCAGCTCAAGTGTGCCAGTTGAGGGCACGAACGGGTTCATCCCTTCATTGCAAAACCTCCAATGGGATTAATCACCAAACAAAGATGGGAAGTGGAGCATATTAAAAGCGTCGAGTTTTCCACACATCACACACCATAAATGATTCATCCTGTCTGTCTACCTTTCTCTCAATTGATAAATTAAACAGTGAGATCCCTCTCGGGGAGTCAGACATGCCGCAGAATCGTGAGGAGAGCTCATCAATTGTTTTTAATTAACAAGTGTTAACCCCTTTTCAATCCTTTCGACCTTCAAAAACAAATTTTGAAGATTATAAATAACCTCGAATGTTGCAATCATTCTGGAAGCTCTCATAAAACAACGAGACTTTGATCCTATATGATCTAGATCTATGATGGGTGGAAGAATAAAATAATCGTAAGGGAAAGGAGGATGACGCAATTAGCTGATACTATCGAATAGACCTCAAATCAGATAATTCTAATTTTAATTTAATGCAACCTTTACAAAAAAAATTTCGAGCAAGGGTCACCTCAGCAAAACTCTTGAAAAACTGGAACGAAATTTTATCATTTTGTTCCTGGAATATGATAATGTTGTTGCCAACCAAGAGGTTTGAATCTGGAGTTATTGTTCTTATGGAAGAGTAATAACAAGCTCTCCATCCATTTTTTGGATGAAAGGGTAAAGAAAATAGTACAAAAGGTCCAATATCCAAATCTATATTTCTCATACATGACTTACCCCCCATGGATCCCATTTCCATTCAAATTATTATGACAATTCAGTGATATTTCTATTTCCTCCAATCCAAACTTAGGTATTCATCCTTTTATATTATTATTACTTGAAACTTACAACCAGCCAAATTCATGTTCATGGTTAAGCTAGTACAATATGGTTATCTTTATTACGCAGCTACCCCTTTTCCCCTGCTTTATCCACGCTATTCACAACAGCCCAACTCAGATTTTTTCTTTTCATTTCAAAATTTATATCTCCTATTCCATAATGGAATAACATGGAATGGGAGAAACTGAAATTCTACTCGATTAATCCTGATCCCTCTTGGATCAAACCTTGAAATAAAGGGCATATTTTTTCCTTTTTTTTATCCAACCAAAAGTTGTTGGAGGAGTGGGAGGGGAGCTTAAACTATATTCAAATCCTCTCCGAAATCGTTTTATAAGCGGTTGCACGGCAGTTTTGTGTGGGTAAACGTGGGCATGAGAATAAGTATCATCTCCCACTGCTTTTTCAACAGAAAAATATATACATATTTAGGCTCGGATTTCATTTTATTGTGAAATGAAAGAGTCGATGAGATCCCATCACCCACCCCCACAAAAGCGTCTGCACACGTCCCAGTGACATATAATCACTCTTATTCTCCCTTCGACTAAGCTGAGCCGACTTGTCAGTGAAATGGGAGAGTTGTGAAAGAACTGTTTCAATATCTTTCGATTGATAATGGAATGAGATTTGTGTGACAGGATTGTCAGCAACACAATTATACGTATCGTTTCAAATGTCCATATAATGGCTTTCTAAACATATAAAAATCTTATTAAAAGTTATCTTCTGACAGATAAGCACAAGTAAATGTATGCAACTCATGTGCACAACATGATCAGCTCCCAACAGCCTCGTATTGCTACTTGGTATTGATACACGAGCTCATCTTTATACTCCATAGAGAAAAGTTGCGATTTTTTCCTACCTATTTTTCTCTATTTATTTATTTTCTTTCCAAGTCAAAGTGTCAGTCTTTTGACAGGAAGGAAAATGTGTGCCTGTCAGTGGATGGATACACCAGAGTGGAACTTAATATGTCAAGTCATCCCAATCCTCAAACTTAACTAAAGGCCAAATAAACGAGAAGAGATAGAGGAAGCTATACGGGATGGATGAATATGTCATTAGAAGATGGGCTGTAAAATACATGCAGCCTCCTTGGAGAGTACTAACTTGTACCAACGCCACCACCACCAGTTCCATATATTAAAGGGTAAGCCAATTTACTTTACTTTCTATAGGACGTTCTTTCCCTCTTACATAACCATAATACCTAGATAGTATCATAAATATAAAAAAGGGGCTTGGATGAGGTGGTATCTACTTTGTCTACATATTTTTTTTTTGGCTGGATTCCCATATCATCATCATCACTATACTCCATTCTCCCAACAGTACAGACGGATGAATAGAGAAGAAAAAAAAATCCCCCCTTTCCCTTTTCAATGTCCCCCTTATTCACTCTGTTTCCTCCAATTCACTTGAGTAGAAGGGGGGAAGGGAGTACACATATTTATTCCTCATTCTTCAGACTCACTCATACACATACAGCATGGGCTGCAGAAAAGGAACCTTTTTTTCTCATCATGAAGTACATACTATAGCAGGGCTCAACCCGAGCGAAAACTTTCTCTTTTTTTGCAACTTTCCCCCTCTCCCCGTCTCTTCCTATTCTACTCTCCTTATTTACTTGGATGGAGATGATAAAGGGAAAAGTAGTTTTGCGAGAGCCCTCCTACTCTACATACTTTATACCTACTCAACATTCCTTCCTTCATTCAGGTTTCTCCTAGCTGGACAGGCAGATGCATGGCAAATGGCAATAATAATCATAGAAAAGTTGGACTCCCGAATGGAAGGCGCTACTCTCCAACTTGGAGTCACATCACCATCATGATCGGAATTGGATCGGAGGATGATGGCGAGGAAAACTAGTGGAGCATTCACACAGTGCTAACAAATCCCTTAACTTTCCCCATTTACTTTGTATACAGAGGGGGAACAGCCATAAAAACAGTTAAGGAGAAAGTCCAACAAGATTCCAATAACTGTTATTCCATCCCCATTCCAATAGATGTGTGATGAACAAGTATAAACTGTTACTTTCCTTACCCTTAAGGAGGTCTTAAAAAATAAGTCTCACAGATGGATATGCACTTTGCTACTCATACTTTCCCTACTCATATGTATTCCCTGAACGCTTTTAGGCTTGTTTCTTTTTATTTTATTTTTTTCTCCATTTCGTTGATGATATCACCTAAAAACCGGTCATATATGGGGCTATGGCCATGTAGTAAGTACGCTTCGAAACTTTTAAGTAAACTCTGCTTTTTCATTTTGAGAACTTAACGACATTAAATTACCCATAGTTCCTGGGTTTTTACTGGAATAATATGTACTTAAAGTCTGAGCTGCTCCACTGGAGGAATGGGAACAGATGGGAGCAGTTAAGAGGGAAAGAAACTGAGAAAAATACGGATCCGGATCCTCTTTTTCTCCTCTCCTTCCAGGAAAAGAGAGCAAATATAATGATATAAGAAGAGAGATGCAATTTGTGTGCGTTACGGTAATCACATTACGGTACAACACCAACATACCAACCACCACCATCAATATACTCAACCATCAATACAATTGCTAAGCTCATTCAACAACACCTTCACTTTTTCATTTCCAGTGGGCATATCTACCAAAAAGGGCTTTGGAGATCCGGGGAAAAAAGCTTTTGAAACATTCTTTTCCATCAACTAGGCCGATCCCCTATAAGTCCATCTTTAAGCGGAATAGTGGAAACTGATCGCATTCTGCGAAAGTTATGTAAGAGCTCGCACAAGCCACAAATAAGCAATATTATTTTTTTACAATCGCATTACATGTTTGCCTTACGGATCAATTTTTTTTCGCACAACCAACTGCCCATCATAAATCGTAAGTATAAATATGCTTAGATACACATTTTTTCCAAAACCACAACGCCCTTTACTTTCGAAATTAAAATAATGAGCTTTTAAGCCACGTTGATATATATCTATGTAATAGAAGAAGGGACATTGACATCTGCAATTTAACAGATGAGATGGTTGGCTGTTAGTTTTTTTGAATAAGACCCCTCCAAATTACAGACATCGTATGGCGGCACCACGTCGCTGACCATTCTCTGCCGATTACTCGAATGGCAAACAAGCTGAAAGAAGAAGGCCTTTTTGAATGGTGACGTGAACGACCAAATGTTTCATAACTTTCACTTACAGTTTATTGAAGCAGACGCCCTGAAAAAACGAACATGTTTACTCGTCTCCTTATCTTGTTTACATTTTTTCCCCTTCCCTTGTTATTATTTTTTCAGCCGATGTGATGTTCTTAGCTGGAAGAGCTTACAAGAACAAAATATTTGCCATGGATGGAAAATGCCTATAGAAAACTTTGTTATTATTTTCCTTTTCCCGTCTTCTGGCATTGACAATATAATAATAGTTTCTTTTCTGCAGATAATCTGGCAAAAGAAATCAGCATCAAAAAAGGAAAACGGATTTTCTCTTTACTTTTATGTGAGCACACAGAAAGTAGCAACTTTGGTCCGAATCTCCTTCCAACACTTCCTTCAGCTTCCTTTTGTCATGTGCATGTCACGTAAGTTTGAGGGAGAAGGAAGAATCCAGAAACTCGACTTGGAGCAATGAGGGAGGAAAGTCAAGCAAATCCGAGATTGTTTTCTTTTTGCTTTCCCGTCTTCCACTTAGGGAAGCGGAGCCAGGAGCCAGGACAAAGATTTGCACTGTCTCAAAAAATATAGATGGTGGAGCGTAATAACGAGCTCCCATATAGTCTCAATTTGGGGAAAGGGGCATACATGAAAAGGGCAGGGAGGGTGTCCTTCATAATAATGGACATAACAGCGTAGATCCTCTTTTCTAAGGAAGCTCGGCTGCAAGGACATATGATTGTGTAAAGAGGATGTGCAATTACAAACGGAAAAGGTGTAGTTTAAAAAAAAAAAGATTAATGTTTGGTCGGTTCAAATCGAAATATTCTACACATTTTCTGTTGGTCGTGTTTTGAAACTGTTTAGTTAACGTCAAGAATTCCACTTGTCACATTGAGTCATGCACATTTGTTAATTGAGTGTAATTGCTCACCTGTAATTATCTCCAATAGCCCCAAGTCAAGTTCCAAGTTGACGGGTGTGTTTTCTTCCAGAAGCAGTATATATCAGTCTCTTTAGATTAGATTTCCATAAAAAAAGGTGTCCATCTCTCTTGGTCGACTCGCGATTTCCCCGAGATTATATGAGTGTTTGAGAAGACTACATAGTCCATTCCAC
>JAQGAH010000309.1:0-49571 GCA_034696885.1 Lepidocyrtus paradoxus | reverse complement strand
GACGGACGGACGGACATTCTCCCAGTGAGTAGAGGGATCCTATTACGCAGCTTTATTGAGCTGCGTAATAAAGCAGTCAGTCTGCATGTGTATCTTCATGGCGTGAAAAAATAGTAAAAAAATATATGAATAGTTAGGCTACTATTATGATAATGATAAAAGATATAGTTTTTTTTGTAGTTTTTCACCTGCTCCTCAACCATTAACTCTTTCTAATACCGTGATACTTAACATTTAGATTAAGTAGGGTTGTTATGCATTCCGCCACAATTGGATTGGGATAGTATATCTCAAGGGAGGGAATGAGGGGGAGAGGAGAAAATAAACAGAACATTTCAACGGGCCTCGCTACTCCCTTCGTGGCTGGGTTTGCATTCGAAGAATTTATAACATTGGATCTCTCCATCTGCACAGGTTTTATTTTTCTGTCTGATGATAATGGTAATAAAACTGGCGATGAATGAGTCTTAAAATTACTATACTCTGATGTAGGTTTTCTAAACGATGCTCATTTATTATAGAGCGGAGCAAGATTTTCCTTAAATATGGTATTATTATTTGGTAGTAAAACGCAAGGGGGAAAAACTGCACTAAAAGATGGAGTCTGCCCATTTTTTTTTCACTCCCAAAAATAAAATATGTATGTATGCCTATTTGACATGGTTATCAACAACAACAATCCACCTTCTGAAAAAATTCTCTTACTTTCCCAAAAATCGAGCCTTGTTCCGCTCCTTGACTTTAAGCAAATCAAAAGGCGAGAATAGAAAATTCTGTTTGATCATCGATCAAACCGCCTAGAGCACAGCGCAAAATACCGCTAAGGGCCAAATAGTAGGTGGATATAGCCTGAAATGGGGATAAGGACTGTGTTGAGATTGAGCGAGGTTAGGGCTATTTTGCAATTCCCGGAGGAGGGGCGCAAGACTTTTTTTTGCATGTAAATACTTGTGAACTACGTACTTGTTAGGTATTGAGCGACTGGTATTCTTCTTGTTGCAAATTTCTTTCACAGGCGACAAATTTGGCACGTATTTATAGCTCTGTATAAAAATTCTAATTGAAAATTGGTAAAGAGGAGAACTCTGGAATGTGGACATTAAACGTTACTTTGATTTGAATACTTTAACGTTCTTGCTGATTCAGTTGAATACGCTTGTGGACAGCGCTAAACTCCATACTTTTGCTATTTCGAGTGGATAACTTTGCTGAAGGAATACAATTAATTTCTAGTTCACAATCATCCCCACCGTAACTTCATAACTATGTAAAAAACGATTGTTGAAGACAAATATGTATATGCAAACTAATAATTCATATCAACCGATATGAGTCCCGCAATATAACACTATCCCAATCCCGTGCAGTGTACCGGTTAAACTCGCATCTGTCATAAAATATCTTAAAATTACCATAACTAATATATGGGGCTCCGAGTGTCCCCATCTCCACCATAAATTGTGGATTTTTCTTGCAGTAATTGTGTAAGGTACAAAGGTTTGGATTAATTATCTGCTATTAAACTACAGCAGGCGATAACTCCCCCCTATTTATTTTATTTTCAAATAATTACGCTCCTCATTTTCCTCCCTTTATTATTACTGCCCCTGTAGCGAAAGACTAACGCACTTGTCAAACATCATCATCGCTATCCCACCGTCATGAACGCATATCTCACTTTTGACTACCAAGTGCTCTCGAACGTGCTCTCGACTTAATTACATCTAAGCATTGACTTTTACCATCGTCAAAGTCAAGGTGTCCCGAGAAGCAAGCTCAATTATTAGATTTGATCAAATATTTGCAAACAAATAGATAATTCGCGGTATGGGCTGATCTCATAATCAGCTCAAATCATCCTCAAATTTTATTAATTAATTCCAATGATTAAAATACGACATGGCAAATGACATAAAAATCTATGGCAAAATATCAAGTGCCACGGACATCCCCTGCAGTTGAATGGACTGTTTGCATTCTAAATATTGCTAATAACTATAAATCAGATTCAAATAAGTAAATCCGCATTCATCTCAAATCCCCATACATGAAAACTCCATTATCCTCCCACCCATACCACCCAACAACTGTTTAAACCTCATCAGCACAATATATCTATTACTCATTTGTCATTACATCGCAGACGTGCTGCTCTTGCTCATTCATAGGTAAATATAAATATCAACTTTTAGCAGTTGTAATTGGAGTTGCAAGCTTTAATTGAGTTCTTTAGTCCCATCGTAAAATCACACCCGCACAACAACTAGTGAACTAGCCTATTTGGTCAACGTTATTCCTCTCGTGTCGCTGTTAATTGGGTTGCGTCATTGGGAGAGCAGCAGCAATGAATAATAATTGAATCATCATCATCATCATCAGCACACAACAACTGGGCTAAAGTGCTGAATACCAAGAGGTGTTCCTCATTAATAGCCACTGCTCATCATTTTACACACTCATTATTATGTACAACTGTACTTAACATCACTAAGTTTTGTGTAAAATGCACACATTAACCCTTTTCCCTCACTTGTTCACTCCCCATGGAAGGCTACGCAGGGAGTCAATCAGTCACTCATCATTAATCAATGGGATGGCTGATCCACCAACTAACCAAGTGGAAAACAGCTCCTCTACCAAGTGCAATCACCGAATGTCCACAGCTATACCTGTCAATATCATAATAGCTTAATCGAGTTCCCTTTTATGTGGAGCGACATAATCTAGGATTTTGACTTTCATTAGCATTTCAGCATAATTGTACTGTAAAACAGGACAATTCAATAAAAAAAAATACATATCCGTTTGCCAACCGTTCAGGGCTCCTAGATTTAATATGATGATATGTCTGACTTGACAAGCGTTTTAATTTTTATTGGTACAATTATAGTGCAAGCGGAGTTCACTCCGCACTAATGATTTCTACACCATGACATTATACAAGTGACATGGGATGTTGTGGTCCTGTTCATTGGGAAGAACATGACATGCTTTTTATTTTATGGATTGCATTGGATATTCAAAGCAGAAGTGGAATAATGATTGCCGGATTCATCGTCATCATCATCATCAGCATCAGCATTTTATCTCCTTTTATTAGGATTTAGTACCGACTCTGCACACATTATAAAAAAAATTACAAATAGTTAACTCAGACGACTATAAAATGATGAGGTTTTTATATGCTTTACCTAGAAGCCTTGGTAAAGGGGCATGAAAGAAATATGTATGCATGCATGATGCTCCTTTTTTTCTACGTTTCTATATCTGAATATGGGTCAAACTGAACTTTAGCTGTGTTGGATTCGTGAACGTGAGACAAAGCAGCATGCAATTTCAGTTGACCATATAGACCCCAGCTTATTACCTCACATAAGCTAATTAATTTTTTTTAATACATTGTAGCAACGTAACTCTTGTGTGAGGTAATGCTACACAATTTGAATATATTATATGCAGATTTATAGCTATTACTTGTATTTAATCCGTGTAAGACTATCGTACTGTAATTTGGCGAAAATACAGATATGCAAAGGAATATTAAATATAAAAGGCTTGTACTATATTTTTGCTACAAGCTACTATATTTAATGTAGTTTTCTGTGTATTGATGAGAGAAATGTTATTATCATGAGTCATGTTAGTTATAATATATGGCTAGTGCGTAATCTGAAACTACGAAGGTCACTTTGCGGAATTGGCAAAGGGAAAATAGTTCTGTAGTGGTGTGAGAGATCGAACTGGGATAAAACTGATATCGATATATCGCCCCCATGTCCTTTGTAATGAACAGGGATATGGATGATGTAAAGGGAAAAGAAAGTATTTAAACTGAACTGACAGTTTAGGTAGCTGAACGGTTAGTTAGCTTTATGGAATTTGAGTGTTTAACTGCTCAAGTTTTTATAAATTTACATAAGGCAGTAAACGTTTTATGAGCTGGTTCTCTGATTATTTTCAACATTGAAAGATTTGGAAGTGATGAGGGATCTGAAGGTTAAAATTGAAAAATTTATCTAAGGCTGTTTGGCGGAGCCTGTTGTTGATGTAATCAGCTAACATGCTTCCCTTTCCCTTTTCAAAATTTATTGTTTCTTTGAGGAATTTGTAAAATGGATTGTGGTATTAAAAGTTTGAACAGTTTATAAGACAAAAAGGCGCAAAATTTGTAGCCCATAGTCCAAGTCCACCACACCTTTATAGCCTACGTATCCTGATTTGAAATAAGAAAAAAAATGTTTGTATTTTTTAAATTTTAATTTTTTATTCAATAAGGCCATGTTCATGTGTACGTACATTTTTCATCTATACATAACAATTAAAGCGTTTAGGCAGATCGTAAATTCCCTAATATGATATTATTGTGGGTGAAGGTTAAATCCAATCTTGTTCTCTTCGAAAAAGGTCGGAGGAGTGCAGACCATTGTTAATTAACAGTTTTCATATGAGCTAATTTGAAAATTGTTGCAGCCAAAGGAAGCAAGAAAACTACCTGAATGAGTGATGATGACGATGAATTTATAGATTTCAATCGAATCATGTAAAAAGCTTGAATACGTCTGATTGTAAATGTTATTTTGTGAAAAAATATCTCATTGGCCAGCAAGGCAAGCCCAAGATTAGAAGCAATTTGCACTGCATCGGGTAATGAGCCTGCAAGCGTTTTGATGCCTGCTGAATTCATAATGATGGGTAGTGCTTAATATAACTTTGAGCTGATCAATACTCAACTTATAATTCCCTAACAAGGCGATCTGTAAGAAACATGTTGATGAAAACAACAAGAGAGATTAGAGTTTCAACACGAAATCATATTATTCACCTTCCTCAAGTTTGCAAATTGCAAGGATCTTATCATCGCGATTGTTATTGCTTGTGCAGAAAATAAATAAATATGTATATTTATACTGTATAGTTTTAAAGGTATAAAGCTCTAATAAATTAAGTGCGGAATGCACTATAATGGAAATTCATTATTTTTATTTGGCTTCATTCACCTGCATCAGTTTTTAATACAAGCCATGTGGGGTTTCTTAAGTAATTAAGTCTACAGCCGATAAATATCACTGCTTTCGTTCACCATAGTGCTCAGCTGCTTGCGGAAGTTAATCAATAAGTTTGTAATAAGTATAATTAGCTTGATTGTTTCGCATTTCGCATATCATTAACTATGTGGACGATCATGATTGGATTACAAGCATAAAAGGCAGTGTCTGGGGGCTAAGTCATTTTTTAAGAAAGTTTCTTGCATTTCCAATTAGACTAAATGTATCATCGTGTAGTAAGCTGAAGGGATCGATCTTATCGACCATGCAGCTTTGTTTGGGCTGAATATTGGTTGGAATTGTGTATTATCGATTATCAGAACGTTTAAGGTTACAAATAAGCAGTTGAAGTGGGTTCTTCTTTTCCCCTTTTACCAAAGTCTAGCTTTTTTTAGGTAATTTATATTCATGGGCAAATGTCAATTCCTATTATTATATCCAATACAGCAGCGAGCCATGTAGCGGGGATTCGCCCAAATCCATAATTTAGATAAGTTCTAAAACTTTGCAAAGAATAATACATTGGGAGACTAGAATCCTCCAAATATTTTTTGGAGAAAATCATTTACTGGGCGGGCTCCTGCAAATAATTGGACTCCAATAGACATACCTACTTGGATTTGTCATAAATTGTCTGGTTGTTTTCCCAGTTAAAGGTAACCTCTGATCAATGTCACATTGAGTTGAAGTAGTCTCTTTAATTCCTGCACAATTATATCTACAAACCTCCTGTTGATCTCTATTTTTATGGGAATATGTCGACTACACATGAAGTTACGGGAAACGAGCTCAAATTGTCACGTTGTTAAAACATTAAGCTCTTCACTTATTCAAGAATATGAGCTGAAATAATATTAAATAGTTTCCTACCCAATCACTATCTTTATTTTATGGGTAGGAGTAGTAGAGCATATTAATAAGTGAAAAAAACACATGAAATCTAACGGCATACATCATCATCTCATACCGTATACCGTCATGGGTGTATACCGTGTGGGTAACCTTAGGGATTATTCACAGCCTGTTATCACTTTACAACTGACATTAACCATTCATCATCCATCATCCATCACAATGACTCCTGATCTCACTTAATTAGCCTACCTTGCCCAAGCATTGGCATTAGCATTCGTCAAGTGAAACATTGAGGGGAGCAGGATAAACGCTGGGGAGTCAAGATTCCAAACGTTAATTGTGATAATGATAATGTAGACTACTGAAACAGCTCGAGCTCTATAAATATTAGGGTTTAGCAGGTGCGGTTAGCAGACTAGGAGACCATGCCATGACCAGGGGCTAAAAGGCAGACAAGGTCATAAATATGCTGTTTCATGTGCATTGTAATAAAATGCAGTTCATCACAATAATGGATGCTGACAAAAATAAATATGCATACATAATCATCATCATCATAGCCAATGCAGAACACTAAAATAGTTTATGGGATGGATTGCACAGGGAAAGTAGGCAAATATATGCACACAATTCACTTATGAGAGGAGTACACCTCAGTAAAAAAATATCATATCGCCATCAACTCAAACTTGCCATCCTCGTCGCTCTGCACTTGACGTGGGCTTTAGTCAGCTTAAGTAAACATGGATTATTGATGGAGATTAATCATGTATGGACGTAGTGTAGTAGATATAATGATGATGGTTCTTCTCTGTTGATTTTTGGTATCAGGTCCTGACATTAAAACTTATACTTGGTAGGGATGAATCACCCAAAATCCAACTATAATAATGTGATAATGAGAACTAAGCAGGGAAAAGTTTTTTCCTAGAGGGAAAGCGCTTCCCGTCTTGTCAATGTCAATCACAACCTGCGAGCAATAAATCCTTTGTTTTTGAGCACATGACAAAGGATACAAAACACATGAGGCTACTCAAATTACGTAATTGTATTTAGACAAAGTAATTCCCAAACTAAATAAATCATTTGGTGTCGTGATTGCTCCCAACGTCTGTCCTGACTATGCTTATATCAATATCAATTAGCGGTATATTACAGTTTGGTAGGGATTTTTACATCCTTCGTTGCTCAATTTCAACTCATTTTCCAGCATCAACTAACCAGAAAAACAAATATAAATTGGAATTTGGCCGTTTTAGCCCCAACCACAAGATCATTATTTAGGTTGATTTGAGCTTCCCCTTAAAAGTCCCAATTAAGCCATGTGTCTGTGTGACACTTTACCTTCTTGCCACTGATGATAATCGTTGGGGTTCAGTTCGTACCAGGAGGAAAAAGGAAGACAACTTGGTTGGTACGCTCCTATCCCTTCTGCAGCTTCCCTCCCTTATCAAATTTATCAATGAAAACGGAAGTTTTTGAAAGTAGGCCTTGCAAAAAAAAAGAGTTATACCTTACTCTCTTTTATTTCCTATCCATTTTCCCTGCTCTGGGACATATTTATGTCAATGAGCAGAGGTATCTAAGGTAAACACAAGTTATTTTATCGGGGATGATGATTGTGACTGCAAAAGCTAATGTTTAAATATTGTTATGACTATGAACGAGTTTATCAAACATTGAAAAAAATACGGATGTGTAGAGGCATGCAAAATAGAATCTAAGGTAAACAATGACTGGGCCGGGGAACAAAGTATATTATAGCTAGGCTCATTCCTTTGGTGGCATCTCTCTCTCTCTCTTCACATCCGCATCCTTTATCCCACTGACATTAGGGATGGATGTGGATGGTGTATGGTGGTGGTGTGGTAATTGCGGTATATGGCTTGGATATAAACATTAAACATAGTAATCTTGATAATATTCTTGATTATGTTGTTTCCATTTAAAAAAGTGTATATTTTTTTTATCAAGTTGTCGTGGGAACTGGGAGCAGCACCCAACAAGTGTCTCCCTCAGAAGACTTGTCTGGCCGACGACATTTTTTGTAAGCACACAGCCCTCCCATACTGCCAATAAAAATATCATATTTATTTACCCACTCGGCTAAAAAGTGGGCAACGCATAATGTATATCACATCGTAAGTAAGAGCAAACTACTTGCTCAGCCAATGCAATTTTATCATGAGTTGAGTGCAATTAAGTGCATAGTTTGCGAATAATCTGCGAGACACTATTTGCCGAGGTTTTTTATATTTTAATGAGGATATGGTGATGTGATGACGCATCACAAGGAATTTACCGTAAGGAGAAAATAGGAAACAAGATATGGATTTGTACGCATTTCCATTCTCGAAAAGTGGACCATCTTCTCCCACTTAAACTCATCAACATGGCTATAGTTATATACTCCTTCGAAAAAGACAACAACATGACGACAATTAATACCTAATCATGTCATGGATCTTGACGACTGTGAATTAGCCCTAACTACGTCTAGATTTATGCGGACTGAACTGAAGCATCCATGACTTTGATGACTCATGGCTTACCAGCCTAATTGCTTCATTTCAGTAAACTCGTCAATTTAAGCTACAATTTAGCCAGGAAAAAACATAATCTATTCTCCCAAAATAAATATTACGCCTTTTGCAAAAAAAAAACAAACTTTTTCCCATTTGCTTCAAAAAGATGAAAAGGAATATGAGAGGATGTGGGATTCTCCTTTGTACTAACCACTACTGCATTTTTACTAAAACCGCGAAAAAAAGTGGTGAAAAAAATGGATGTAGATTCCTCTAATTTTTTCCTCATTCCGCTCATTGTCTCTTGAGCTTACCTAAGAACATTATTATCAAAATCACTGGCGTTCTTTTTCCTTTCAAAAAATAACAAAACTGAAAACTGTATACCTACTGGGTTGTTGTTTTTTATGCAGTTTCCTACTCTTCTACTAACTACTACATCATACCAGCAGCAAACTTAAGGGTTTTCTGGCATTATGTATTGTATAAGGATAAGGAATCCTGTAAAAAAATCACGGTCATACCACACGGTGACTGGCTTAATATGATCATGATGGTGATGATGATGATAGTGATGGTTGGCTTTTTTTATCGCAAAAAAAAAACTCTGAATGAGGTTGATGATGATGTAGGAAAGAGCGAATAATGAGGATTACGAGCAATTTGTTGGAGACGCATAAGGAAAGATTGGAATTTTTGGATTGTGCGCAGTTAAAGAATCTGAAGGATTGGTTGGGCTGGGACCTGTCTTATTATTGGGAAGCGTAAAATACTATAGTTTCAAATGATAACATTGTTGACAGACGAAAAATCTCTACCTTTTTTCGAAAAAAAGAGTCAGGAAGACTTAAGATGGATCTCGATGATAAATAGGCATCTCTTTTTTATGTCTTGTAGACCATCTTGATAGTCCTCATCCTGCTGGCAAAGTAGCAATAGGGATGAACGTTTGATGCTGACGATATAAAACAAAAAAATGACTGAAGGAGGTACACACGGTTCCACTTCACTGAACTACAATGCCACCAAACATTCTAAAACGTTGTCATCATCATGAAGCAAACTCCTCGTTCTTTAACAACCACAGACTACATCCTCATCCACCGAATATAATGTATTGAAAGGATAATGTCATTTATCTGATGGCAATAAAGGGACAAGTTAAGTTTGATGATGTTCAAATGATGAAAATCAAGTTGACTTGATTGAATCCAATCAGCAATCCAGTTCAAAAAATCAGTAATGATAAGTATCTCTCTGTAATCTCCAATGATCAGCAGAGTTCTTTCTCTGGTGGGGTGTCTTTCAGCTCCTGTTCCGAATAAATAGATAAGCTTCGATGGATGTTGGCAGGTGTGTGGAATGATAAACAGGAACAGGTCAATTTCCCCTCAAGACAGTGAACATTTGATGAAGGTTAACCCATCCTACTTCCAAAAGGATCCGGGTCCAACGGGAATCTCCCCTTTTGTCCGCGCACAACAAAGGAGATGTGGAATTTAAAGTTCATGATATGGGCTAGACATATTTACACATGTATTCGGGCTCATACTCTCACTCAACTTTACTTTTATCGGGAAATTGTTTTGTAGTCAATTTTTTTCCCCGATTTTTATAGAGCAGCTCTTTAGCCTTTAATATAGCACAGTCGTATTGTCCCCTTTCCATTCCAAAAGTTCTTTAGTATGCATCAGTGCACCTTTGTCGTCGTCGTCGTCGTCCTCTGTCGTGTCCAATTATAGTTCACGTTGACGATCTCCGACATGGCCATATACACTGACGACTGACGATACTCAGCTCACACAAACCTTAAGTACGCGACCAATACTAACTAACTCTCACGATGACAACGTTTTAGGACGCCGCCGACTGTAGCACTGCTGAGCACTACCTGTGCTCAATGCTCCTTTGCATGGAAAAAATAAATAAAAATCCCCTTTTAAGAAATAATACATGAAAATGGGGAAGAGTCTCTCTCGTGAAAGGAAGCTAATGGCATTGCATGTTATGTTTATGATAGCTAATGGAAAAAGCAAAGGGGTAAGTCGACCACTAGCTCTGTAATCCCACTGAATCGGAATACTTTTCTGACAGCCCATATTATATCCATGTACATTTGCGCTCCCAGACTCAGCCATCATCATATCACCGTCGTAATAGTCATAGTGCTCATGATGATCATCATAGTTAAGCAAAAGCTACGAAGACGAAAAAAAAGTGGGGAACAAAAGCAATAGTAAAGTTATCGTATCGTAACGCTGTTGATAAAATGACAAACGATATGGGATGAGGAGCCAGCGTCATACAAGTTGGTTTTTTCCTTGCCTGAACACAACTATCCACATGCATATTTACTAATACGCTCAACTACTAGATTCCATTTCATTACATTGTGAAGTTTTTCGCTGATGAACATGATCATCATCGCCATCACCTTTATTATTGCGAGCTCAATAATGTATTATGTATTGTTGGGGTTGGCTGTTGGATTGTGATGGAGTGACGTGATACAATGCATGTGAAACAAAAAGTTGCAACTTGTAATATGGGCATGGAGGTAACAAACTTAGCATAACTTGGGAGCAGCGTTCCGTTCATGATCATGACTATTTTTCCCTACAGCATGTGTACAATCTAAGCACAGGTAAGCATTTCTCGATAAAGCGCCGTCGTCATCAACATGCTGGTGACGATGATGAGGACGATGAGAAGGAACAAAAATTAACCCATATAATACAATACACCACATACATATACAAAGCAACCTAGGATAAATGCACATGAAACGATGACGATCATGATCATCATCACCTGCTCAACATCAAGGTAGGATGGGTGGCTTTGGCTACTTGGAATGAAAAAAATTCATATAATTAGACTCTCCCCAGCCCTTTAACTTGACTTTTTTATGAAGCGTATGCAAGCACGCAACCAAAGGATATAAAAAGGGACGAGGTAAAAGAACTGCAGAAGAGAAGGAAGCAACGTTCTACAAAAGAAATTGCTGCTGGGCTTAAACGTACAGGACTGTCGTCGATTTTTTTTACCTGGCCAGCAGCAGTACATAGAAGACAATAAAAATAGTGGCATATAATATCGGATTATACATTTCTCTGAATAGAACAGGTATCATTGATTGTCCACATTGCTTGGGCAATACTGCAATGCATGCAAACCCTTTCCTCAGTTATGACATACAGGATAAGCATAAACTGAGAGACTGCCCATGAATGAAAAGGCTTGTTGGACGGACGGACGGCGAGCACAGAGGTTTTTTAATAGAATGTGATGATGAGGACTACTACTTGGTAATTGCAATGCAACTGACTCACCGACTGGTACGAAAACTTTGGGCAGATGTGAACTGCTCACAAACTTCTCATAATACTTGCTCGTGAAATAAGCTCACTTTAAATATGCCAAGTTCGGAATAAATATGAGCTTTGTGAGTATATATATGCTCATTGGTATTATGCTGAAAGAAAGCAGGGTCTGGGAGCAAATAATATTCGAGTAAAAAGTGAATGTTGTGTCAGGTATTACTATTATTTATATGGTCTACCTGACTCGTCTGGTTTCATTGGCCTCGCCTTGTTGAATATTCAATCCAAGCTTGTTCACTACATTCGGGCAAGCCTTTTCATTGTATCATATCATGTAACGCCAAAAATTGTGCTATTGTGTCTCTACCTGAGTCTGAGAACACATAATATGTTGGTCGTGCCATGTTGGATTTAAACTTGGCTTTCCTATATGGATGGGATATTAATATGAGTTGCATGAAAATGAAATGAAAATCATATTGTACTACACATGGCAAGAGGGATATCAACTCACCTGTGCTAATCAACAATGAACGTCCGTGTCCGCGATAGATATAGAGGCTGCGTTGTGGTGTGATGCACTGCTTACTCCAATCTGCAAAAGTCAATAGTCAGAGGAGCCATTCATTCTGCACGTTTGTAACTGTAAAAAAAATTCATCCTGAATGAAGGCAAAAGGTGCAGTATCTCCTTAGTGGAGTGGAGATCTGGTGGTCGTGGAGGAACTTTGGTAAATGTCAATGACAACTAGGAATGAGATGGGAAATGAGCTTTTCATAATGCAAAAAATATCGGTAAGATAAAGATAGATTTTTTTTTTCAAAATCTATCAGACCAGTTCAGGAAAGAGCATTTTTTTTAGAAACCCTTCCCATGTGAATCTAGAGGGACACGTTTTGTGAATTGATTACCACTCATGTTAACTTTCTATTGATATGATTTGTACATTTATTATATAATATTACATACGTAACGCTCATACATCCACTGCAAAAATACATTTGTGCAATCTGAAGGCGCTCAACCGACCTGCTTGAAGGATTTGGCCATTTCCGCCCATTAGCTAAACTCTAGCAAGTTGCTTTTGATTCGACAACTCGGCCTGCCTTTGAAGACCTTCACAATAGTTATTTCGAGGAAATTACTTTAGCATTTTTTACTTCTGCCATTTGAAAGCGTATGCAAAATCACAGGTATTGTCCTAGCTGAAAGGTTGCCTTAATATGCAATGAAAATGAATGAAAGGGCTTATTATCACGGATGATTCATCATTCCAATAAACTGTTTAAAAGTAATAATGATAATCAATGTAATTGACATGTCATGTACTAGCACTTGAGTAACAATGTGGAGGAACGCACATAAGAAATTCTCCTTTGACGTTTTTCTCATATTGCTCCCATCACCACCGTCTTTTGTGTTCTTGCATGGGACGATGTGTAAAGTGGGGACATGAAGGAAAAGGAGATGACTTGGGCTGAAGCAAGACAAATTTTATGCAAGAACACCAGCATCGTTGTCCTCCCAACGAATATTTCAAACTAACTGCTTCCGATGATATGATAAGCGCACACGTAGTATAAATTGTAAGGAAAGAAATGCATAATGTAAAAGTTGGATTATGAAATTGCGAAAAGTGTTTTTTTTTCGCAAAACAATGAACATTGTCATAACCATTTTAATTGAGTGTTCCCGATGAAAGTGTTGTTCCATTTAGGGCTCCTTATTCACGTCATCCGTGATATACCCTCTAATTGTGAGTTATGTATTTATTGACATGGTTGGTTATAAATCTAGCTGAACATGGGTTTGTAAGAGTTGGATAGGCACTAGGCACGAACGGGATTTTAAAGATAGATAATTTTGAATTTTAGGGAATTGCTAATAATATGCATTTGAACTATGTTTATAGTTTATAGGCAGTCCTGTATCTGTTCAAGAATCTTTTTTAAAAAATGAAAATTCAGTAATAAATATACAAAATCTTTTTGATTCTTTTCTTTTCAGTTGATAAGTACATGTATTGGATATAGGTAATAGCCTTTTTGTTTGATAGTTCATCTTATAAATAGGTATACACAAGTTTTATGTTCACTTGCACCAAACATGTATTAATGTTTAAGCAAATCCCTTAACAATCAAGGAGGTTAGAACGCAACGAAAAATACAAGTTGGAGTTACAGGTTGGAGATGGACGCAACCTCAGTCCTAAATGTGGAGAAACCAGCAAATTTACTAATAACTTAACTGAGATTATTGACGTGATGAACCGAATATTTCTTGCTAAAATAAAGTAAAGTAAATTAGCAACTAAATTCGTAAACAATTTGTCCAAAATGTGCGTTCATGTAATCCATTTTCTGATTTCTTCCATTGCCCCCAAGTGCTTCTTCGGCTATTCCCCCGTAACTAACAGCGGAAAACGTTCCCTTTTATTTGGGAATTTCTAACCAACATAAAACGCATAATATTATGGTAAGGATTCATTAACCCACATAACAGGTGTACGCCACCAGCCTTGTCAGTGCCATTATACTTTTCTTATCAGCTCGTTTTAGTTTCGCAGATTTCCTAAAAGATACACCACACAATAGCATCATGAAATGGTGTACTCAGAATGCACAGTCGTGCCGTCGGTGGTGGTATATGATATGATAAGTAAGAGGTTCTGATTGATAAGCAGCTCAAGCATTTAAGTTGACATGAAATCAAGACCTAGACCGTAACTCGAGAATATGGAGGTGATGCAATGGTGCAACGTGCGAGTTCAAGTGATCATGATAAGGCCTTTCGTTTTAAAATGAGTTGTCAGGGAGGTGATGAAATTGAGAAAAGAGCTGAAGTGCCAAATCTCGTCTCCCCTATCATTATTAATACCATTTTGCTCTTTTATCATTGTTAACTAGGGGATTATGCAAACTTAAAGTGGCATGCTGAGGAAAGCGGCAATGAAGCAAAAAGCGTAACGTAATGCGCAAATTGCAAATTAGCAAGAAAGTCAATGAAACGGAGGGACTAGGTTAAAGAATAAGTACTTGAGCGTTTATAATTTTGAGCAGTTGTAAATACGCTTAGTCAACAATTTTCCCCTTGATAACATACCTACTGACGATCATCAGCCGGCTGAATAAATTGCTCACAACTTATCATTACCATATCGCGCTAATGTGATGATTGTGATTAATTAAATTGGTAATTGTATATTCATATTTTTAATTATAACACGGAAGGACTATAGTCATCATGAATGTCTGCCCCCTGCCTTATCAGATGAATATTTTGGATAAAGCTTTTTTGCACAGTTAATTATTCCCATCGCATAGTAAAAATTACAACGAAAAGTGCCATTACTACAAGCCATCCAGTTCCGTTCCAACAAGATGTCCGCCGGTAACAAGTTTCCTTCTTCACATTATTCATGGAAGTGGTCTTCCACTTGAAAATGGTTTGAATTTCCCATTCACTATCACAGGAACTGTCTTTCCCTTGTCAATATGATGAAGTATGAGTATTTTTGCTGACATCATTGCTAGTTTTTATGGGAAAAAACGTCGAACCTTAATCGCAATATATTACTTTGATTGATAATCCAATTTTATCTATTTCCAACTGTTTTATTTCATGTTTCCCCTTTCTGGTCGACTAATAACTACTGATACTTCTAATAACACACCGTCCTGTATTTGTTATCGTGCTAACGTTGTTATTTATGATGGTTGTCTTCTTTCAGCCCATTTCCACTTCCGACACCATTCATGCAACACGAACTAGAATTGGGATGATGGAAAAATTGAAATGCAAGGATCGATGAAAGATCCCAAAATATGGATGTACAGACAAGTTGGAGAATTTCCTTGCAAATTTTTGATTTTCTTACTCGACTAGTCAATACTAGGCCAACACAAAAGTTTTGATCTGAACTCACACGAATCATATAGAAACTGCAGATTACCTCAAATAGGAAACAACATGCTAATAAGTGTTCAGCCCTACAGCCCTAGCAGCATCATTGCTGAAAGGAACTAAGAAGAATGCGATTGACATGTTAAGATAAGCATTTCGAGTCTTATCAGCTCCCCTAATCCACAAGTCATCGCAATCCTGCCTTGTCATGATCAGTCAGTACCAAGACTTTTCATCAAACAGGAAGGAAGGAAGTGGAAGGATCAGGAAGAAAATCTAGACATGATGTAAATATCTTTTTTTATAGAACTGTGCAATGCAAATTTGCTTTTTAGTAAAGTGGTACATCTACGTGTAGATATCTCGATGATGCTTTGAATCAATACAATTATGTCTGAAAGCGTTGAAACTGGCAACGTGATGTTATTGCAATATGCTAAATCAATGAAATAAATTCCATTCCTATACCATAAATGGTATGTAAATTGCAATTACATCCATTATTTTTATTACCACCAGTAAATATGTGAATTTATAGCAGTTTTCAAGCAAATTAGCTTTTAAAAGTTCATTTTCTTGAGGCATTTTGTTAGGTAACTGGAGAGAAACCTAAACACAGAATTAGATTCTCATATCCTCCTCCTTAATGAGATGAGTTTATCTCAGTTTGTAAGTTCTTTCACTTGAGAGAAATTACTATGCTGCATAGCATGTTTTGCTAAATACTACAACAAACTGAATTCATGTCAACTACATGAATAGTAACCAGTAAATATTTTTGATGTGCAAGTTTTAATCTAGTCTTTATTAAGTAAAATGGTGACATTATGCTACATTGACTACTATTTGTCCGTCCTCGTTTTCACCACCAAAAAGAATGTCCTCTGCAAACAAAACTTGAGAAGTGCAGGGCCCCTTCCTCTATCCATCACATGGAATGGCCCAATCCGAACAGTAACTAACCGACTGGAACGAAGGATCATGCGCTTCCACTTGTTCTCCATGCCCCGTCCAACAGAATGCTGACGTAATTTTGCCAAAATTCTTTTCTAGTCAACGAGTGACCGGCTGCCAATATCCAAGACGCTTAGTACAAATACAAGCACCGTAATAAATACAGTCAGGATTGCAATCAGCAAGCCTTTTGAGAAAGAAGCCCAAAACATGACAATGGAATACTGGAAAATTATGACGCATAGCGCTCCAATGAATTGGATCACGGTAAATATATTATGCTGCATGCACGCGTTTATCAGGATGCAAAAGTGTTGAATCTCCTTATAGTACAAACTCAGGTCATCAGTTAGGCAAGGAAACACTTCCATAGTCGTCCTTAGAGAAAACACAATTTTGAAATTGACTTGCTTAAAAACATTGTGCATATGGTCAACTATGAATTCTGCTTACCTAAACCTTTTCAAATGTCCTCGAATTTGAGTAAGAACTATCAGAACGATGGACCCGAAAAATGTCCCCATCACTACCGGAAGTAGCATCAAGGCTAGTACAACGATTGAAGCAAGCCCCCGAGCTAGACAAGAGACATGAATGCATCCAAACATTTTGGCGTATAATGGATGAATACATGGATTGTAAAGGGAGAGCAGGCAAGACCCAAATAAAATAACCAAACACTGGCCGGTACATAGCCCCACAATAAGAAAGAACAACCAGTTCTTCCCAACTCGTTGGTTATTGGAGGGATATCCGTTCGGAGTAAAGGATAATATGCAGTTCAACAATTGGGAGTAGTCCCTTTCTTGGCTGAGAATCGTTACAAAATAGATGGCAGTTGCACATTTACAAACAACTAGTAGGCCGTGATAGGCAACGCTACTGGAGAAACTTGAACCTTTTGTCTCGATGGATTTCAGTGCGAGAAGAAGCTCGAGAAAGGTGGCGAAGATGCTGAGGAAGTAAACTATCTTCCAGGTGGTGTGCTTCCAACCTCCAAGTTTCACCAGTTTGACCTGCCCCTCGTAATGTGTAGAAGCTGAAACGGAAGGATGTGCAAGTAGTGGTAAAACTTGAGTTGAACTTTCAACTCTAACAAGGGAGACATTTTGGATTGGCTGTTGAAATCAGATATTTCAGAAACGTATGTATTTATACGTTTGTTGAGACGAACACAACCAGAAATAAATGGCTTTACTCAAGAAACGGGAAACAAAAGTACATATGTATGTATATTATGGCATAGGAGTGGAATGAGATATCGTGGAAAGCTTGACAAAACAGTGGTAGTTGCTTTTTATATATTTGAACTAGTAATTGGCATATTTTACATTCTCAAATTGATTGGGGATCTCCAAAAGGTAGAAATGGGATTGATTGGAATGATAGAATGAAGAATTACTGCAGCGTTTCTTTTTATTCTTCCCAGTTCGATTTTTCACATTCCCCGAACGTCTCATTCCACCACCATGCATTCAGTTATTCATAAGGCTTTACATATTTCAGTTGAATTGCAAAAGCTCAATATTTGCACAACAGGCCAATTTACACGGGTTTATGCATATTTTCGGTTGGGAGAAAATTATGTTCTTCCGGGTTCTCGTAATTTTAATTATTTCAAAGGGCGTGCTTATATGCTTAGTTCATGTTAGCTTAATTAAAACGAAACAATACCTTTCTATCCGAATTATAATGGAAAGCTTTCAAATTGTGCTTACTTGCGAGTTATTTTTAGAAAACCATTACTTGAAAAAGGTTGGAACTGTTAAAATCATATAATTTGATATACATAAAATATAATAATCCGAGCAATCCCATGATTGATGAAACTTTAGTATGTAGATTATGACAATTGATGGTGATATCGATAACCAAAAACAGACTTTGAAAATTCGCAATAGTTCACAAGTTATGATAGTATCAAGGTATCTGATGCTAAAAATGCAAATTACTAAGTCAAATCAGTACCAAATGAATGAAGCGTAATGGGATTTATTGAATTGAAATGTGCATGCGGAGTGATGGCCAAAACTCTATCCAACAGCATTTGAAAATTCCCAGTGGTTCGAAAGTTATGGTGCGCACAGACAGACAGACAACAGCTGATCGAGCTCAAAATCATAATGAAACTACCAGTTTCCTAACAATATAACATCGCAAGATACAATTGACAAAGGCCTCTAAGTCTTCCCTTTCTAGTCCAATCTCCCTTTTTACGTTTACCCCTTTCTTGTTCATTGTGCTTGCATCAATTAAAATTAGATGGATATAAATATTTAACCAATATCTTCAAGTGTGATTGATCTTACTTCTCCTTCTCTACTTAAAAATGCTTTAATGTTGCTAGTCTGCTGCCAATCTACAATTGGTAAACTGGTTAATCTGTGGACTGTATCTATGTGTAGCCTCAAAGAGGAACATTGCATTATAATCCATTGCATTTATCTATTCATATCATAGACGTTCTTGATAAATGATAATATTGTCAATATTTCCAAGGTTTTTTTTTCTGAGAAACTTGGACATGCACCTAGATAGTACGCGTGGTAAGAAAACTTACATATTTCATACAAAAGTAAGAATAGCGCAGGTTCGCGAAAACAAAATTTGCTTATTTAAGCGCTGCTGAAAAGTTAACATCCGGCCATAAATAAAATGCACAAAATTCCTCCAAATTAGTATAGGGACATCGTAAAACCATGGCAGGGTTCAATTTAGTCACCATATTAAGAATCAGCGGAAGAAAAGACGGAAAAAATATCATAATGACAATCCTCTAAGGAATGACACATTCTCTAGCTAACCCCAATGTCACCTTCAAAATTACGCAAATAATTTCTGAATAATAATAATACAATCATTTTGCAACAGAGTTATTATTATCGTCTCTCATTTCTTATCATTCATTCCATCTCATTACATCGTAATAAATATGTTAAAGAACGAGCTGATGATGATTTATCTGAGTGCATCAAAATGCTCAGTCTGCACACAACATCCCTTGCTTGGAGTCATCCCAGAGTGGGGCTAATCCGCTGTTAGCAGATTATTTGTCATGGCACATCACACAATTAAATTCGCCAACAGAGTCCTGGCGACTGAGTGTGACGTAACGTGCGAGAAAAATCCCATTCGACAGAATTACTGTACTGCATAATATTACAACAAACATGGTCAACTAGAATTTATATATCAACCACATCAAAATATTTTATTACATAAAATTAGAAAATATTAAAAATTAGATAAGATGAAAAAATTACATTATGTTACATTGACTACTATGTCATTTTTGGGACCTCGTGTTCACTACCAGAAACACTGTCCTTTGCAAACAAAATTTAATTAGTGCAGGACCTCTCCCCCTATCCATCTGATGGAATGGACCAATTCGAACGGTAACCAACCGACTAGAACGAAGGATCATGCGCTTCCACTTGTTCTCCATCCCCCGTCCAACAGAATGCTGACGTAATTTTGCCAAAATTCTTTTCGAGTCAACGAGTGACCGGCTACCAATATCCAAGACGCTTAGTACAAATACAAGTACAGTAATAAACACAATCAGGATTGCAATCAGGAAACCTTTTGAGAAAGAAGCCCAAAACATGACAATGGAATACTGGAAAATTATGACGCATAGCGCTCCAATGAATTGGACCACGGTAAATATATTATGCTGCATGCACGCGTTTATCAGGATGCAAAAGTGTTGAATCTCCTTATAGTACAGACTCAGGTCATCAGTTAGGTAGGGAAACACTACCATAGTTGTCCTTAAAGGAAACACAATTTTGAAATTGACTTGCCTAAACACATTTGACATATGGTCGAATGTGAATTCTACTTACCTAAACCTTTTCAAATGTCCTCGAATTTGAGTAAGAACTATCAGAACGGTGGACCCGAGAAATGTTCCCATCACTACCGGAAGTAGCATAAAAGCTAGGACAACTATTGAAGCAAGCCCCTGAGCTAGACAAGAGACATGAATGCATCCAAACATTTTGTCGTATAACGGATGAATACATGGATTGTAAAGGGAGAGCAGGCAAGGCCCAAGTCCAATGATCAAGTACTGGCTGGCACATAGCCCCACAATAAGAAAGAACAACCAGTTCTTCCCATCTCGTTGATTATTGGAGGGATATCCCTTCGGAGTAAAGGACAATATGCAGTTCAACAATTGGGAGTAGTCCCTTTCTTGGCTGAGAATCGTTACAAAATATATGGCCGTTGCACATTTATAGAGGAATACCAGGCCGTGATAGGCAACGCCACTGGAGACACTTGAACCTTTTGTCTCGATGGATTTCATCGCGAGAAGAAGCTCGAGAAAGGTGGCGAAGATGCTGAGGAAGCAAAGTGCTTTCCAGGATATTTGCTTCCAACCGCCAAGTTTCACGAGCTTGACCTGCCCCTTGTAATGTGAAAGCTGAAACGGCAGGATGTGCAAGTAGTGGTAAAACTTGAGCTGAACTTCCAACTCTAACAAGGGAGACATTTTGGATTGGCTGTTGAAATCAGATCAGATAGTTTCTTCTGAAACGTATTTTTACTTTTTGTTGAGATGAACGAAACCAGAAATAAATGGCTTTACTTTTGAAAAGAAAAACACAAATTTTTTATATAGTATCGGCACAGGAGTAAAATGAGACACCGAGGAAAGCTTGACAAAACAGTGGTAGTTGCTTTTTATAGATTTGAACTAGTAATTGGCAAATTTTACATTCTCAAATTGATTTAGGATCTCCAAAGGTAGAAATGGGATTGATTGGAATGATAGAATGAAGAATTACTGCAACGTTTCTTTTTATTCTTCCAAGTTTAATGTTTCACATTCCACGAACGTTTCATTCCACCACCATGCATTCAGTTATTCATAAGGCTTTACATATTCCAGGTGAATTGCAAAAGCTCAGTATTTACACAACAGGCCAATTTACACGACTTTATACATATTCGCGGTTGGGAGAAAATTATGTCCTTCCGGGTTCTCGTAATTTTAATTATTTCAAAGGGCGTGCTTATATGCTTAGTTAATGTGAGCTTAATAATTGAAATAACACCTTTCTATCCGAATTAGAACAGAAAGCTTTCAAATTGTGCTTACTTGCGACTTATTTTTGGAAAACGATTACTTGAAAAAGGTTGGAACCAGACCTCGCCACTCCGTGGTTCATAACTTGAAAAAGCATTGTCTAAGTCCGTTACACAGGACGCTTTATAAATTTTCTTGAAACCGAAGGTGGAGCAAAAAAAATCCCGCAACTTGGGCCCCAAGTATTGGTTAAGCTAAACGATCATGGGCTTTCTCTGGAATATTATAGGAGAAATGACGAGTTTTGGGTTATCCCAATGATCATCACAGTAACAAGGCATTTTATGCTAAAATTGCAAATCAATCAGTACCAAATGAATGAAGCGTAATGAGATTTACTTAGTTGAAATGTGTATGAAAAAGGCTTTACAATGATGTATCAAATGCTATATAGGAGTAACCTGGCGGATGCGGATGGATGTCGCCCATCTTCGAACTTGTCGGAGCGATGGTCAAAACCTGTATAAATAACAGAACTAGAAAATTAGCGGTTTTTCGAAAGTTGTGGTGTGCACAGACAGACGGACAACAACTGATCGAGCTCAAAATCATAATGAAACTAACCGTTTCCTATTGAAATTGAAATTGTCCACTCATTAACGTGTCAAAAAGTAACAAACAAAAGGGCTTATTTCCGTACAATTAACACAAACATAATGTTCCAAAAACTCAATAATTAATACTAATAATATAATAATAAATAACAAAACAATAATATAATATCGCAAAATACAATTGACAAAGGCTCTAAAAAGTCTTCACTTTCTAATTCAATCTACTTATTTCCCAATCTACCCCTTTCTGGTTCATTGTGCCTGCATCAATTACAATTAGACGGATTAATAGTTTTAACAGAATTCTATGGAAATGCAAAATATGAGCTGCGTTAATAACAGCAATATTTTGAGGTGTGGTCGATATTACTTCCGCTCCTCTTCTTATGCTTTAAAAATGCTTTATGCTGCTTAGCCTGCTACCAATCTGCAGCTAGGAACATATAGTTGAATTCTGCTATGTTGTAGGTGAATTCTGCTAGATTTAAGCAGTATTCTGCTATTACTTTTCCCGCGTTATTTGTAGCTCATAAATTTATGCTCATTTTGTTCAGTGTCAAAGATTTTCTAATACCCACCTTGAACTCTTTTTTATACATACAAGTAGGTATTGTAAATGACATTTTTAATATTTATGTAATTACGTGAATGAAGGGCCAGCCCGTCGCCTCTTGGGTTTTATACCAAATCGAGTACGCTCTTTCCAATGGTGAAGTCCATGTTTTAGTAGAGGTCTTAGGTTTGGAGGCGACGGGGGGCTAGCAGGATTCACCTATGTTGACCTTCTCTGCAATACCTAACACATGTTAAAACCTAGCTGAATTCACCTATGATGACCATAGGCGAATTCACCTACAACATAGCAGAATCCGCCTATATGTTCCTAGCTGATCTGCAATTGGTAAATAAATTGGTTAATCTGTGGGATTAATATTGTCCATATTTTCAAGGTTGTCTCCTGAGAAACTTGGACATACACCTATATAGTACGCGCGAACAAAACTTACATATTTCATACAAAAGTAGATAACAGTAGCGCAGATTCTAGCAATCAAAATTTGCTTATTTAAGCAAAAATATCATAATGACCCTCCTCTAAGGAACATGACACATTCTCTACCCCCAGTGTTAATGTCACCTTCAAAATTACGCAAATAATACCTGAATTATAATAATACAAACATTTTGCAACACATTTATCATTATCATCGCTCATTTCTTATCATTCATATTCCATCTCATTACATCGTAATAAATATGTTAAAAAACGAGCTGATGATGATTTATCTGAGTGCATCAAAATGCTCAGTCTGCACACAACATCCCTTGCTTGGAGTTATCCCAGAGTGGAGCTAATTCGCTGTTAGCAGATTATTTGTCATGGCACATCACACAATTAAATTCGCCAACAGAGTCCTGGCGACTGAGTGGTGACGTAACGTGCGAGAAAAATCCCATTCGACAGAACGACGATGAAAATTGGATTTCTATGGTCGAAGGCCCATTCGGAAGCATTAGTCTATGGATTGTTATTGTTATGCAAACAATCGCACAACAATCGCCTTTTATTCTTACCTCATAATGTACATGGTGCTGGTGCAAATAATAATAGGGATGTATAATACGCAATACTTCACATTGTTGTATAACAGTCACGATGGGCACTTTACCTAAGATTAGTCAATCCAAGAAAAACGGGAGCATAAAAGCACTCAACTGCCAAAAAACCTACGACGATATGACTTAACCATTCAAAAGTCTTACTTTGTTCATTTTTTTCAAATTTGAATATAAGTTGCTCAGTATCGGTTTGAAGACGTAGCTAAACCTTATTGTGATTTTTGTTCATCCACGTTTTACATGTGATGCTGACGGACAGACAGACCAAAATGGAGTGCTCCCACTGAGGAGATGATTTCCGCAACCAAATCTTTCGCCACATCTGAGAAATGAATAAATAACGCGAAAAAAAATCTCCTTTCGCTCGTGTGATTATTCTGATGATGATGCTAAGGGTAGTGCACTGCATATTAAACATGAACTTTAAAAGTGTTTTTTTCACTAAAATAAAATAAAGTGGATTAGAGATGGATGGGGCAACGAAACAGTAATAAATTCCTGCAGTTACCTAAATTAATACTTACTGCTGCAGAGAGTCCCACGACTTGGGAATAAAAAAAGCTTCCTATTTATAAATGAAAAATTTTTTTAAGCAAAAATTCAGGGTGAGTAAATTGGCAACTCGTGAGGTAAGAGAGAATATGACAATACCTATTAAGATATGGAATACACAGCACCTGCTCCTGCTCCTAATTGAAATTGCAAAAACAAAAATCTGTTAAAATCTCCTCATTCTTTAATTAATACGATCGAGTGTTTCATTTAACTGAAAGTAATTCAATTTATACTCAGTCATTTGAGAACTCATCTGGGAAGACAGATCTTAAATCATGATCCACGATGTTGTTGATGCGGAAGCGGTTTTTTGATGATGGCATAGTCTGATTTCGATTACGCATCTATTTTCAACGTCGGTTGGCGAGACAGATAAAAGGTTTATATGCAATTGTAATATTTCGCAAGGACAATGTTGCTTACTGTAACAGTCTGTAAGAGAAATGAAGAAGTGACTCGATCCAATATTTACCTGATCGGTTGTCGCCTTTTATAGGTGCCTGAGCACAACTAAAACGAAGGAGACTTGCTATATCATCAACGATACTGGGATGGAGTAAGGTTCATGGACGGACTTTCGTCACCTCCTTCAACTGGGACTGTGGACTCATTTACTTGCTTTTATTTCAAGTTTTTTTTGGGGAACTTTGACATTTCTCAGGGATACAGAAAAGCTCTTAATTATACAGTTCATAGGTCTACTTACGATTAACTAATATTATTCCTGTTAACAGATAGTTGTGGAAGTAGCATAATATTCCTTGTCATATACTTAGTTATATAGCTTTAATGAAATGTGGAATTGACTTCCTTGCCCGAGCTCAACTAAAAAGCGGTGAAACGTCTTTATTCTTCATTCGCGACTAAAAAGTGCACACAAATTACGCTTATGAATATATATCATTACGAAGTAGGATTGTAAATGTAAAAGTTGAGATTTCAGAACAATGGTTCAGTTGATCATTAAAGACACAAATAGTTATAAAGTTTGAGAATGAGGCTTGGCCTATGATTCTTTATGATTTAAATACAAAAAAGAGACATTACCTTTGATTCACATCAAATTCAATTAACAACAAAGTTACATTAATGACCTGCCTGTAAGGAACAACGAATGTTTTTCTAGGAATTCATTTCCTTTTAGGACCAGATTATGCTTTATTTTTTAAATCTCAATTAATATGCTCAATTCAATTAGTTCAGCATCAATTAGAATAATTCCAATAAAAATAGAAAACCATCTGGACTCACATTCACTTTCAACAAAAGTACGTGAACAATAAAAAAACTTAAATTGAAGCGTCTTTTCACTTTCATTTTGCCCAATCGCACATCAACACACTTGCCTATCCCATTCCCAGGCATACAGACATTTCAGCGAAAATATACAAAAGGAAAATAAATCGTTTCAAAAAATACTCAAGTTTCTACAGCAAGTCATGCGTAAATTCATGCAAATATGTTTTTTGCTGAGGTTCGTTCGTACCCATTTCCCTATTAAGTTTTATACAGAGTTGCTGGGAGGAAGTACTTATGTTAACTTTACTTATGAATATTCAATTAACTATGATGTAGGTAAGTTATATAGGATGAAAAGGGATACATAAATTGTAATAACAGCATACAAAAAGCTTTCCTTCAATAATATTGTGTACGTTTCTAGAAAACAGACGGCTTAATTAATCTGGTTAGGCGTAGATCCTTTAAAGTTAACAACATTGTTACAAATTGACACAAGATTTTAGTAAGATTTCAGAGTGAAGTTGTTTGTCCGTGGCAATTGTTATTGTTATCACATGTTTCTAGTAGTTCTCTCTAACTGTTCTAAAAATTTATTCTAAACTAGCGATCCTTTTTTTTCATAATTGCAATATACAAATGACTAACATTCTAAGACTAATGTTAACTTTTCGACTTTTTTATTATTATAATCATATCATAATCATATCATAATCACATGAATTAAGCAAAGTTAGTATAAGATGTTTTAGGGATTGCATATGAGGCTGGGGGATTCTCGGATTCCTTCCAAGTGGAAAAGTTTTTTCTTTTACGAAATGGACATCTGGATCTGAGTGTGAGATATGTCATGTCATTGTTCTCTTTGTTGGGGCTTGAATGCTGTCCTTTCCGTAAAGGGGGCTTTTGAATTGTTGAAAGCAATCAAAAAGTATTTATCTCTTTGAAAAAATGGCTCTGGCTGTGAGTTATTGATCTTCTGCGGTAAAGTCTTCTGGTTTCGGTTGTCGATGGGGGGGAGGGGAATTCTGTCCTGTCCACTCCTTGCTTGAATAAATTGGAATAGTGAATTGGAATGGGAGGAGGACTAGGATAATTTTTTTAGGTGGTGAATCATCAGCATCATCATAGTGGTCTTGAAGAACGTTTGGAAGTCCCTTCTCATCATCGCGTCCAATCAACCCCGATGAACTCATCCTCATCTGTTATTAATCATATATCACAATCTTGATACAACTCTTGTCCAGCATGGAAAAATTTAAAGGTTAAATAATAATAACACATAATCGTTTAAAATGTGCTCTACTCATTAAATCAGTTTTTTTCACGTTTTGTTGAAATAAAGAAAAAAATGAAATAAAAATCTATTTTTATTGTTAAAAAAACAAACCAAACATTTCATTTGTAAAGCACACTCATACAAGGTCCTAAGTTAAAAGAAACAAATTGGAATGAAAACTAACAAAAAAGTCAGTTGATTAAGTAATGTGGAAAGGCTTGTGAGATAACAATAGAAGAAGTATCTGATCGACAGTCGATGAAAGTCTTTTGAAAGTACATAGTAAGTACACCCCTATAAAATACCCATCTACTTATGAAGGCATCAGGAATATAAATTGTCTGAAGGCCAGCGCTAAGTAACTTCCCTAAACTACGTAATCCAATTATCCCACATAATTACGACTAAAATGCTTTAAGTTTCTCGTGGTGAGCTTACTCATAGTCAAGTCTTTGAAATTGCGTATTCATCCTCACTACCGTCATCCCTATCATACTTAGATTACTTGTCATTTGTAACTTTCCCTAAACATGATTAAGATTGGAATGCTACAGTTACAGTTTTATTACAGAACTGATGAGAAACTCCACTTTGGCTTAGGAATGGCAGGCAAGTTTCCTCAGTAACTAGTCACCAGTAAGCAGTACATGAAGTTAGTGGGGGAATCTTATGAGTGGCATTATTGAATTTTCGTTACTCGATCAACAAGACAGTGAAATGAACAGGGGTAAAGTAGTCTAGGTTAGTTTCCCTGTGGACGACTCTCCATCATTCCAAATGACGAGACCAATTACTCAAGCCCTCCTCCAATTTTAGAGGTTTTTTAAACCGACAGTCTTTTATAAATGCGAGATGAATAGTGTTATGCAGCGTAATTAGGAAGGGGTGATGGCAAAGTTAGATTCGTTGAGCAGTTGGATGTTACTATAATTAATAAATTAATTATTATGCGGATTTGTAACTAGTATTAATAATTTTGTGTATTGACCAGAGGAAAACTTGCCATACCATATATATATTTCTTATACATTTGGGATATATTTTTGCGTAGCATGAGCTCAGTTTAGATGGAGAGGAAATGTAAATGTCAAAAACTGTTCAGTAAAGGAATCTTTCTTTACAGTTGTATTGAAACGACAAAGTTTTTAATATTTTTTTTACTCATATAAAGATATAGTGGTAAACATTTAGTACATAAGGTTATGTAAAAACTGTTGGAACAACGCAAGCCACTTTTTTTATTTTTTTTTTCGCTTCTCATCATCACATTTAAAGAAAACACATATTATTTTACCCATCTTATACACCTAAATGATTTCAAAGAAAAAAAACCGTCTAGTACTCAAGTTGCCTTTGGCAGTAGAAAAAAAACTGGAAAGCTTCCCTTTTTTACATTCAGACATATTTTTTTTTGTGCTACCCTCGAAACTCAAATATTTTTTTGGCAAAAACAAAGTCTCTTTCTCTTCCCCGAAAAACCTGAATCTTCTCAGCAGTCTATTCGGGCACTTTTTTATAACTTTTATATCAAAAGATCACAACATGACGAAATCATACAAGTCCGCTCTTACAAGTTAACTTACAGGCAAGAAAAATCAGATAAGACCATTCAAAACTTATCGACCTTTTTTACTTTTCTCGTTATTTTTTTCGCATGAAAACAATTCGTTCTTTATGGCTGGGATTATGGTAAATATATATATTTTTTACACTACGAGCGACCATCATAGTAATATCGTTAGAATCATAATTTTCAATAAGATTGTTTTTCTTCAATAACTGTTTTATAAGTTAAATCCGGCAGATATTTTTTTTTTAATAATCTATAATCTAATGCTTGCCAATCTGGGTTTTTTACGTTTTTCAGTTAAATCTGTTTATCCTTTCATGTCTTAAACGTTATTTATTGTGCCTTTAGAAGTTAGGTTCTGAATTTGCATAATGTTTAATAGTATTTATGTTTGTTTTAAATATAAAAATGTGAATATACTATAAAGTCGATACGCGTCAATCTATAGCCCTAAACCCTCCGCAGTACATTTTCCAATCACACAAATCATCCCTCCAAAACTCCAGTACATTCAGTTGATCATTTGACAGAAAAAAAATTATCAAAAACAAATTTCCTTTTGCGTTACGACTTTCTCCCAATCATACCTTCCCTTCATCTACACACCCCAAAGAAAAAAAAAAAACTTTCGTACTGTTTGCGAGAGCGAGTTAATGTTTTTTAACGGAGGAAAAAGCGTTTGTAGCATTATATAATTGCAGCAATAATCTTAATAGTTATGTTTAATGAAGTCCAGGACTTCCCTTTCAGCACGTCAACACTGATTACTCTTTCCATTACTTAAATATACTGTAGCATCACAGGATATCGGAATAGTACACAAGTTGAGTAGTATTCTTTCTAGTAAAAGTTTTTTTTAGTGATTACGATAATATAACTTTACATTGGTTTCTGTATCCCTTAGTACGTTACATCAAGTACAATTTTTTTTTGAAATCGGCAATTAAATATATAATTGGTAAATATACATTGTTAATATCTAAATAGCATATAGATCATGTCTCCAAGTTTTCAAGGATTCCCTTTCCTCCTCGTCACTCCTGTCCCTCTCGGGTGACTTAGGACTGTGTGTGAGTTAATGCTTGCAATCAATTATACTCTTGTCTTGTTACTTTCATAACAGTTGTTCTGTATGGCTATACTAGTTAATCTAGATTTAGCGAAGTAGTTATAATAGCTGTCCGTGAATAATTTTTTTTTGTTCCTAGTAGCGTAATAATTGTTTACTTTACAAAGTACTAAATAGTAAGCAAATAATTTGTTTTGTTTTTTTTTAGAAATCTGACCTCGAAAAAGGCAACAACATGAGTTTAGATTAATACACGATTCATTTTATATTCCCAGTACTGTACATTGCTCAGTTCAAAATGTATAATATGTATGTTTAATATAATTTCAGAGTAAGTCTTACTTATCCTTGGGATATATAGCTATATGTACAGGTATAACTATCCTTGATTAGCCAAGCACAGTATTAATTCCAATTGTTTGGAGAAGCACAACTGTTCCAGTACTAAAGTACTAATAAACACGGGAGAAGTTATGACTAATGCTCAGTGTGTGAGAGTAAATATAGTAAAGTTTTTTTTATTGAGGAAATATTTTTTTTTTCAGTTCTTTAGGTTAGATAGGGTGGCTGATGATGACAAGCGTCTACTTCTCGTCTTCCTTTGTTTTACCCCAAAACTTGTCGAAGCGATTTCTCGCCTTGTCAAGAACTTCAGAAGCCCTTGAGCGTCCTCCTCCAGGAGAGGGAAGTGCACCATAGAGAGCGGCATCGTCGGGTGCGTCGAGTACTCGATAAGTGGTTCGTTTAGCATGAGGGGGTGGAGTGTTCGACACTTGGTAGGCCTCTACCCCCTGTCGTTTCGTGGTGGCAACGGGTGCAGGAGGGATGAAGTCAATGTTGGAGGAGAGGGAGGAGGCTGAATGTGTTGGGATGGAAGAAGGGCCATGGTGACCATGACCTGGAATGCTTCTTGAGGTGGAGCTACTCGGGAGTGGAGCCGGCGAAGACAGTTTACGCAGGGATGATGTGGCAGTGGCTGTGTCAGGCGCTTCCAGCACTCGAATATTGCTTCGCGTGGGGATGGAAGTGGATCTGGAGGAACTGCTTGGCATTGATGTATGATGACTAGGTACGTGGCGACCCCCACCAAGTGATGATGATGTTGATGGATCAGCAATCTTGGTAGAAGGAGGCACAGAGGTGGAGACAGACGAGCTACTGAATCGTCTCAAGCCACTTGCAGGTGGTGGTGGTGAGGATACAGATTTTTCAGGAGGGTCGAACATAAATGTTGGATCTTCAAGACACCGGAGTGTCGTACCGGGAACGATTTTAGCACCAGCGGAAGTGGGGAGAGACGGTGATGAGGAAACGGTAGTAGTTGTTGACGTCACATTCGTTGTCGTTGTGACACATGGCACTGGCACAGCTGCAGCTGTCGTAGTCGTAGCTGCAGTTGTCACTGTATTGGCCACTACAGTGCTAGTATTAGTCGTGGCAGTAGTTGCTGCAGTTGCAGTTGTCGGGATTTTACTGGAAAGTTGGCTACTTGTAACGGGCTCAGCTTTCCTTGATGGTGGTGGTGGTGGTGGAAGAGCAGACTTGGTCGCTGGTGTCGTCGTTGTCGTGGTGGTGGTGGTAATGGTACTGGACTTGCTGCTGTCACTTGGCAATGATGCGGCTGGCTCTTGCTTAAGACTGCTTGCTTTCTCAGAAGGCTTCTCTTGAGACAACTGCCTTTTCTCCTGCTGGAGAAGATGGACACTGGCACTACTTCGCTTCTTGTCAACGTCAACCCCGTTCACTGCTGGCCCAGTTGTCTGCTTGGAACGTATATGAGGCTTGATTTCTATAGAACTTTTGCGTGTTAAACCACCACCAGAAGCACCACCTAAATGTCGCACCAAAAAGCACCCAAACCAGAAGCGTGTATATGCAAAAATTCTTTTCTATCCAACAAAATCGAGTTTTTGCTAAGTTCATTTCTACAAACAAAAAATGCTTACAGTTTGATTAACTGACTCTCTATTACTGGCTAAATGTTAAGCGGATTAAAAGTGTCAAAAGAAGAAAGCATAATGAGAAAGGAAGGATTATACAAAATACCAGATAACTGCTATTGACTAAATGTTATTTGTGACCATTGTGAACTATTTATTGAGCATGCTGATGTTGACAAAGTTAAAAATTTAATGTTAGTTAAAGATCCTGCTCAATGGTTTCTAAGTTTTTGAACTGTCAATAGGGGTTTCACAGTGTGGCGTACTGGTTTTAAATGACGACTGGTTTTAATGTGAATTTAAAGAAATCTAGTGAAACATGTAAGTGATTAGGTGGAATGATTATAATTTAACTGGGAATTTAATCTTGTTTTTGCAGGGAAGCTAAGCACTCTAGCAAAATCATAGTGTCTGATACTGCAACGTCATAAATAGTTATAGTTATCTTTAATATACAGGAGAATGGGAATACTGAGAACGAGACAACGAGTTTCTGCGCTTGCTTTGGTTGCCCTCTGATTGTTTTACAGATATGAAAAGGAGAAAGTTTTTTGTGTATGATTAAGAAAGAAAGTCGACTGACAAGGGTTTTGTAGAGAGATAATGCTAAAATGCTGAATAATTAAAATTAATACTAATGATAGTAGTCTTATTGTTGAATAAGTAGAGAGACAAGGTTGGCATTGTACACAATGAAAGGGAACAAAATACACGTAAGGGATACTTAAAGATGTGGATAGAGCAATCACGATAAACTTAGGATAATTTCAGAATAAAAAATTGCGAACAGTTTTTCTTCAATATTAAAAAAAAGGAACTAAAAAGGCAAAAAAACATGGCATAATTCTAAATTTCTAAAATTTATACATATTTTTATTATCAAATATTTGAGATGTTAGTACCTGTTCCGTGATCACGTTCATTTGAACTAGCGGCCTCACTCTGATGCCCCCTTCCCATCCCCATCACATAGTCTTTTGGCTTCGAGGTTGTTGGCTCCTTAACGGAAGAGGATCTGGATGAGGACCCCCTCTCCATTATCGTATTATGACCGGGTGCAGAGGACGACAGCCCTGTTGGAGCAGCACCCCCACCAACACTATGGATAGGTACTGGAGCAGATCGCGCAGAGATTGGCGACGACGCCATAGTGGAGCCTGCAGATGAGTGCTGACCTGATAAAGGATGCCGTATGCTTCGTCCATCACCGTGAAATCTTTCCCCTACAAAAATACAGAGAAAGGGGATCAAGATCAAAATGCCAATTGATAGTTTCCTTCTTTTCAAGGGAGAAAATTGTAAGAAAAAAATATATAGTAAAAATATCAAGTAATTTTGCTCTCTAGTGCAAAAACAGTTGTTTTTGTTATTCACTATTTAAAATATGGTTGTCTTACTTAATATAGATTTATCTTTTTATATAATAAAAAATCATCACATCACCACCAACTCATGCACTTCATCCCTTTTTTTATTATCTCATTCATTCATCCCTCTTGAATCAAGGCTATAAAGTATGTTGGGGATTTTTCACCCTGACAATGAATCAGTTTTCGGGATCCATTCTCAGGCATTGAATTACATTGAAACTAAGTATTATATGTATGGGTCATCATCCAGTCATCATCATAGTCATGCAGTTATAAATATAATTTTTTTCTCTCCATCGCAAAATATTCAAGCTCAAGTATACAGATATAATTATATATTATATTAATATTCTTTATTTCAGCAATTTATTTTTCTCTTTTGATCGAGAAACGGATACAACTACAAGAAAAAAATTGTTGCAAAGGATTGATTGATAGTGCACTAGAAATAGAGGAGGGATTTCTTATGTCGTATAGCTTGGTGCGAATAATATGGGATATATTGATTTTGCTAGTAAAAGGTAAAATCTTTTTTTTTGTTGTTGGCTGTTGTTAAGGTGAACACTCGAGACATAAGTAATGTTTAAGGGATATATATATATTTATTAATTATATATACAGTTTAAATATATATAAAAAAATTATCTGGAAAACTCAAAACATTCAGACATCCACTTAAGACTAAAGCATTTGCCCAATTTGATCGATCTAAACAGACAATGCACAGGCAGAAAAACACAATTATGACCATGTGAACAAAAGTCTAGCAAAAAAAATTCAGCTACAGATTCCAAATAGTACTAAAAAATACGGCTAATCTCTAGAATATATATGTACAGTAACTATTGGTTAGTTTGTTCTTGTAAGATTAGGTAATTTATATAGATATTTTTAATTAATTATTAAGATTATCAAGACCAACAAGGGATAATTATGGTTTCCGAATTGGTTTCTTGTAAAACGTAAAACTAGTTGTAATATTGTAACTAACACAAAAGATATATTTTTTCCCAATAAAAGAAAACTTGAAGATAATTTTTTTGTATGTTTACCTGATCTGAATCTTGGACTTGGGGGTGCTAACAAATTACATAAATATAGATGGATGAATCAATTTTTGTATAAAAGGAACATAAAAATACAAAGAAACTTTGAGAAAATATAATCACCACGCGTCTAAATTTACAATCATATTTAGGGCTCTTTCCCCTTCCGTGTATCAGTTTCTCTCTTACATAAACAAAGGTTCTTAAAAAATAGCTGATTTATTTTTTAAAACCAGAAAAAAAAACGTTCACAATAAATACATATACCAATATCAGTTCATATATGGGTAAATATATATATCATAGATTGGAAAAGGAACTGAGAGAACTTTGCTGTTACAAGTGTAAAGTAAGTTGTTTTAATTTCTTTTTAGAAAATGACAAACTATTATAGACACTTTTTCAATTTGCATGATTATTTAGTCTCCTCACCTTCACGTATATTTTGGGTTACAGTGAAGCTCTTGGAAGTGTCTAGTGGCACTGTCCAATTAACTGGATCTGGTGACATCAGAATTGCCTGTGGAAAGTGGAAAATTTAGTTAAATATGAGAGAGCTTTCCAACCCAACTAAAATTCTACAACATTAAGTACAAAATATATGATAATGATGAATAAGTAATGTCAATTAAAGTAAATCCAATCATTTGCTTATTACTGTGGCTGTCACCTGCTCTGGTGATTTAACCCGAGTTGGTTCCGGTGGAGACTTGACTACAGGCTCATAGCAACCAAGTGATGGATCCGCAGAGCCTAGAATGAATTTCGAGAAAAGGTAAAGAAACAAACGGTTTTTATAATTAGTTGTCTTGTCTCCTCATCCATAATATAGATTACGATGCTAGATATAGAGAGACTAATTGATAACGATTCGACTGTGTTCTTATATATTAGAGTATATATTTGTACATAAATAAACGAGAGATAAACTTATATATGGAGGTATACATATATCTTAAGTGTGCTAGATCCGAGTTTAGAGAGTAATTAATGTAGTTTTATAGTTACATTTAAGATATAGACAGACAAGAGCATTAAAAATTTGTTTGCTATGCATCACCATAACGTTTTGTAATAGGAAATATCAGACCATGCAGATAATTTAGATTCATAGATTAGATAACGTATTAAAACGTAAGGTATAGGAGGGAGAAGATAATTAAGTTACTTTTATATAAGTAGTTATATCATAGCGGCATTTTTTTTTCAATTTCAGTTTCATTTCAATTTTAAATGAGTCAGTCGCAATTGGTAGCGCTCAGCTATAGGGACGACAAGGAGGCAAAATTATCTTCAATCATTAAAATTTACCATAATTTCCATATTGCCGTTAACTCCATTGCATCAATTCATGTTTGGCAAAAATTAATTCTCACATGGATTGAAAAAAAGAAAGACTTTCTGCAAAAATATATTGAAAACTGACTGATTCACATCAGACCGTACGTATAGCGCACCCCCACCCCCACTTGTTGCTAAAAATCCTTCCCACGATTATTGATTATTCCCAATCTAACTACTGGTTTGTTTTAGGTAGATATCTAGTTTTACTAATGACTAAAGGAAAAAATTGATCGGATGATGCATTATATTTAAGTATTTGAATAAGAGTTCATCTGAACTGGAAGTTACGTACGAGAAAACACTGAAGTTCTACATATATCTTCTACGCTAGGTAAGGATAGTTGAGTTGGACAATATTACTGACTGTGATAGCTATATAAACGACAGACTAGATAAGACGTCTCACTGACAAAGATTATTTTAAAATGCATAAACAGGGACATATATGTTTAGATTTACGATAGAAATACGATAGTTTGATATTCTCAAATTACTAGACTTTTATCTGATCAGAGGTTTTCACAAGACTCGTAAATATTTAAGGAACCAAGGTTAACGATAAAGAAAAAACTCTACAAATATTACTTGCAATTCTGTGCGTCATATAAAGTTCAGTTTTTATAATCCAATCCACTAAAATGAAATCATATCAGTTGAAGCATTCATCCATCATAGTAATAATTAACTATTCAAGTCAAATATAGCTACGAATACTTACAAAGTCAAAATACTTCTACTCAAACTCAAATGTTTAATTTTTTGTAATGGTTTCTTTGCAGATTATCTAATTATTTATTAATAAGTATATTTTTTTTCCAAAAGTCAAATGCCTACTGTGGTAATATGGTGAATATATAGTGGCAGTCGTAAAAATAGTTCATGTTGTCAGATTAGGAATTTCAGTGACTCTACAAACTGTAAGTTTATGATCTGATCTACTAATTAGGATTGCTGATTAGTTCAAATTTGCAAGTCTAAAGTGTTGCGAAATGTACTTGAAGGGTCAGAATTTGTGGAGGGCTTGTGAGTTTACAGTTTCCTACTTTCTCATCCAACTACACTTTCTTGTGATAAGATCATGCATGATGATGATGAGACAACCCCGTAAAGTTGAGAGTATTTGACGGAGAAGAAAAGAAAAGTTAGGCGATGCATAGCAATAAATTTAGAATGATGGACTGTTTCAAATAACTCTGACTGACTTAAAGTTAGCTAATATAGCTGTATCCTGATGTGTGGTATGAGAACAAGTTAAAAACATCAAATGCTCAAACGGCAATGTTCACAAACTGGGGAATATCTGGAACTGGAAGTAACAACATTTATAGAAATGCATAGATGGGAAAGGTTTACACGCTCCTACACGCCTATGCAGGGTCACTCAAAATTTTGTAGGATTTTCAAAAGTCAATTAAATTAAATATGAACAAAGCAGTTGAACTATTATTTGATTCTTCCATTTCTAAAGCATAAAATTGGACATACATCGAACATCGACTTGCTTTTCTCTTTCTGGCTAATGTTTCCTCAAAACTATCAAATTCAATTACTTAGCTATCGCATTCAGAAGTACTTTAATCACAGACAAAATTCCAGAGGGAAATTAACAAAGTTATTTAAAGTTTACGTTACGAATTGATCGGGGATAATCGATAATCTGTTACTTCTTGAGCCCAAGCTCTTTAGACCCTGATTCGTTAAACTGTAAAAAATCCTTTTCATTTAGCTACAGATAGGTGGAGTAAATGAGAGCAAAGTCTAAACTCTACCACTATAAATCTGTCATATTGTAACACTGACAAGCCTAGTTTTCTCTGTCAAAGTTATTTCATGTTAGTTATAGTAGTAAAAATATATATGCATAATTGTCTACTACTTATACTAATGTGTACGATCTACACTTATCAAATAATGACTATCTCATAAATCACTTGTTTTGGAAGCGGGAAGCAACATTGAGAAGTGTGTTTTTTTCAGATTAATCAAAACCGTATTAAAATTCATATCCAGACTACGTGCTCAGACGAAAAAATGGAAATCATAAACAACCTCAGTACAACTCAAGCAAGTTAGTTTTTTTCTGTCCCTTTTGTAGGGAAATGAATTCAACAGGTATTGTTGTTCTGGTGCAGACTTAAAAACTTACAACAAAAAAGTTAATCATTCAGCGCAAACTCAATCCGAAGCCATGATTACATCACACTACTGTCTACAAAAGGGACCTACTTTTGTAAAACGTTCTTTATCAATCATTGACACTAAAGCACAGCCAAGAAACAAACAGAGAGAGAGAACTAGAGCAAAAAAGACTTTTAAACTAGAAACCAAAAAGAAACTCAAGACGTTTTTTTCTTCAAACTTAAAATGAGAAGGGAAAATAAAAGACGTTCACGTTTTGTTCTTGTAGCGTTGCGACAAGCTAAAAATACAAGAGTTTTTGTAATAAAAATTTTACGACAAAGAGTCCTTGAAATCCTCACTTTTATCAAATTGCAGTTGTTTCACCGATTTGGAATTGAGATCCCGGTGACCCTTATCACTACTAGCTTTAGGGCGAGCACTAGTAGCTAAAGTTGCTGTGTGAGTTCATATAATAATAAGAAGCGACATAACGGTTAAAAATTACTCAAATACTTGATTAAATTTTTTTTTTGTTTTTTTTTTTCCTTTTAAAACTAACAAGTCATTACTCGGGAGCGTCCTCATTTATCATTCATGTTTTGTTTTTAAATATTAATATAATTATTTTTAGCTCTCTAAAATTAATGATTAAGAACTAATAATAGACAAAAGTTGGATAAATGTTTTATTCTCTTTGAGGAAAAAAGGACACCCCCTTCTCAACTATAGATTAGAAGTAAAATTAATTACATTATTTTATATCATTAGTTGTTTTGTTCTAGGTCAAATAGGCTAAAGACTAGTTGTAGCCGCTACATTAAGTTTAGTCTTAAGTCATCTCATCATCTACCCACACCTATGGGGAAATATACAGTCTGGCGAGAGATAATTGTTCGTTCCGGGCATTAAAAAATGCGTTTCTATTGGGAATTTTTTTATTAAATGTTTGAAAAAAACTGTTGAAGGAGCTACTTTTTGAATAATCTTTCTCTGATGGGAAATAAGAACGTTCCCTTAAAATCTGTTTGGAGAGGTTGCTGAGCTGGTTTTTTAGCGAATTATCGATCAATTGATCCTGTTTTTGTTTTATGTGTCCCGCACAACGAAAACGGGTCATGCGACAGCTTTGGAACAAAAAATTTGAGGAGTAAAAAAAAGTATACATTTTATAAAAATTAAATTACAGCTGCAATGCAGGAAGTTTCACCTTAACAGTGTGTCATAATTTATCATTATGATAGTTGGAATTATACACAATGACAAGATAAGGTTTTAGAATCTGTCTTTGACAAAGAGCTGTTGCTTCGTTTTTTTTTGGTAAAATCCAGCAAATAAATTATAAGCTGAAGCCATTCGCCTTTCATTATAGTTTCAAAATTGCATTGCATGGCACACATTCACTTCCGAAAAATAAGAGAATAAAAAACATTAAGTTGGTTTACGATCTTTGCGTTATTTTGTTTAGAAAAATATATAATTCTAGATTATTCCCAATTTTGTTGAGTTTGTAGCGAGCGAAAGAATTTGTTAAGTCAAATTGCTGCTGTTTGCTGCAGATAGAGAGAGAGAGATACTTTGCTTGAGAGATAATAATATTAATCTTGATTAGTTTAAGTTCAGTTGGAAGATTATCAATAAAAGAAAAGTGGTGATGACGGCAGAAGTACTATTTTTTAGTATTAATTGTTTGATTTTGCTGATAATTCTTGTTTTGCAAGTACGGTTTCTAGAAATAGATAATCATAATTATGTAGTCTGTTGCGGTTACACATAGATAGTATTAGCAGAGCACGCACAATCATTACCCAAAATGAAAGGTTCAATGTCATTGCTGTCCTTTCCAAATGTACAGAAATCAAAACAAACAGAAAGGATAACATTTCTGCATATAAAAGTACTAAACTTGAACTGAAAATAGGATAGTGTAAGAAACCATAAAAAGTTAACTGTTAATCTGATACCGTAATACAAATGGTTAATTTTTATGTAGCCAGTATGCTATCTGTGTACGGAATTATAGCAAAATTTTGAACCTATGATACAAAATTGCATCTAAATTTCACAAAAGGGAATATTTTCATGACCATGCCCAGAAAGAAAAGAATCTCTCCAGGGGAGTAGCGGTCCTTCAATCTGGATTAGATCAATTGTAATTTACATATAAATCCACCTATATATAGTCCGCTGTTAACAGTTTGATTAGGAAGCAAAGAGCGGAATTAATTTTGGTACAATTAGATAAGGATACTTTCTTCTTCAGAATTATAATCGGGTTTGGCATAATTATATCGCAGTAGCATTTTTTCTGTTCTGTTTCTGTAGTTAAAACTCATTCTGGGCTTAAGATTGCAAAAATATTATACTGCTGAAATAGATAGCAGAGCTAACAAAACAAATATAGTTATGCTAGGTACAAAATGTTAAAATGGGTAGTCATATAGCAAACAGATTATCTGTATTTTTCTGGCAGCAACAAAACAGAAACTCTTATTTTTTGCCATGTTTTGTTCAATATAAAAATCCTGCTGCTACAGCAAAATGTACTATTATGTACTTAATAGCCTACTTGGCATTTAAAAATACAGGTAAAATATGTAGCCCAGCAGTAAAGAAAGTAAATTGGGAAAAGTGACATAGAGAGCGAAAGAGAGAGACAGTGAGAGTTAAAAGAAAAGAGTAAAAAGAGGAGGAGAAAGTAGATTAGTGAGTGAAGACAGAATGCATAATCCTTTCATTTTTTACACAGAAGGAGAAAATTATGTGAGGTCAAATCTCACTTGGGCGTGGATGTCTTTGCATTGGCTTCGCCTGAGAGTTAACTAGGCCTGAGTCAGACTGAACTTTCCATCCAGGCCCTCCAGGTCCTTCCTTTGTTTTGCCGTACGAGGAAACAATCTGCCTCGCAGACTTGCGAGGCGATCGTCCACCTGGTCCAGCGGATTGAGAACGAGCTGGAATAAAGTTTGAGACAAAAATTATATAATGAGAAATGGCATAGTACTTATATTGGTATGTAATACATGTATCTGGATGATATATACTTTAGCATGGAAAAATATTGTCAGAAACAATATCGGGAAAGTTCATTATTATATTTTTGACTATCGCCTTGACTTCAATGCAATCTAGCGGGGCCTTGGAAACAAAAGCTTTTTTTCTTTCTTGTTTTATTTTTTTTTCTCAGAGAGAAAGCCGGGAGGGGAAACTAACGTCAGGCAAGGTACGTTTACTCCCTTTTTTTGTTCTTTATGCGATAGAGTATTTAAGTTGGCTGGGCTGGTGCTGGTGCCAAAACTTTTTTTCCTCCTTCTCAATATAATATAATCTGTCGATAAATCACTAGAGGAAACACATATTAACGGACACGGATTACTCTATCGCTTGACATTGTTCCCTTTACACCCCGTCCATTTCCCTAGTCCCACTTATAGGCTATTGAGAGAGAAGCGGTGGTGGTTTCCAAACTCATGGTTTATTACGAGAAATCGGCCCAAAATACTTAGCCGTGTGGTTGGAATGGGAATATAGGTGTACAAAGACTAAGGACTTTGGCCCATTGCACCTTGGAGGAACATGGCATGGGATATGTGTCATATTATTCTAGCACTAAAACCAGGTTAAAGCAACCAGATTACACACTTCAGACTTCACCGGGTTTTTTTATGGGCCTGCTTTTTTGGAATCTGTAAATTGTCCTATAAAATGTAACTAGGTGGGGGGAAATGGGGATTAGGAATCGATGGAGGGGGAGAAACTCAAGCTAAAGATTGCCATAGACATAAGTATAGTTAACGAGAATGAAAGGCAGACCTTTGGCTCTAGCGGCCCGGTTCACAGCAGCAGTTCCATCGAGAGGCTTTTTCTTCTGGACGGTTTCGGTATCTTTCTGCTTGTCAACCTAACACCATTAGGAGTTCAGTTCTTTTTTTTACCCACATGGAAATATAATTAGGAGACAGACATGCCACTCCAGCCCGAGATTACACGGGGACGTGTGAGTCTGGATGAAATTGTAAACATTACCCTTAAATCACTGAGTGGATGCTTTGGAGTGGCTGTATGTGGGCGAGAGGATGACCTCGGCGGATGACTCCGTTTCGCATTCTCCTTTTCCTTCTCCTCTTTAGACAATCTCCTGCGGAATTTGGAATTCACACAAATTAGGAATGTAAAAAGGAAACCGCCGTATAGATGTTAACGGCAAATGATGACTCTGAATAAATATGATGATATAATTACTGTGTTGTCGTCGTGATAAGCGCCAAAGCCGCCAAAGAGCTACGTCTGGACACTTGGTCCCATAACTGCTGATTGTAAACTTCGGCCATGTGCTGGGGGGCCAGTTCCGTACCCCATCCTCGATGCTGGAAAAATTAATTAGAAATTAGTCTTGAAAAAATTAACCGCTTTGTTTATCGCTAACAGAAAAATGGGCCCATTAGTATCCCTTCACGATTTCCTTAAAACTGAACCATTGGCTCTAATAACATTGTCGAGACCGGCCAGCTGCAGTGTATAATATGCTTCAAGCTAATTTCTCTTTTTCCTCAGGGGATTCCTCAAATGTGAATGTACTCCGGTTAGCTTTATCTATGCTAGTTTCTGCCCTTTGGAAGAGGAACTGAAGTCAAGACTCCAACCTCCAGCTCCAAAGAGTATAGCATTGCCTCCAACAAATGAGGTAAATCGTTAGCCCCGTCTCTCGTGGAATAAATCAAGGCACTTTGAGAGGGGAACGTGCACATCACAATTTTACCATCCAGCTCCCACCTTCACTCCCATCAGGAGAAAGGTCAGAAGTGAATTTTCACGAGGAAAGCAAAATATAATTTTTCTACGCTGCAGCTAGACTCATGCAAAAAGAAGAAGTTCAGGTGAAGCAGCTCCACCTCTAGCAGTCAGCCTGACCAGCTCTAGATACTCAAAATCAGCTTGCAAAAAAATATTTCAATAAATAAGTAAACGACTTCTTCAACTCAATCTGAAATCAATTTATTCTCATCTCCCCCACCGTTTTTTAAGTGATTGCTTCCAACTTTTGTAATTTCAAGGAAACGCCGGACACATGCCGGTCGGCCACCGCGTTTATTTCTGTAACAGAGAGCTGGCTCCACACTCACGGTACAAATACACAACATACTTAGGAAGGCCACCAATAACAGGGATTTTTAACCTTAACAGAAACTCACTATTTTTGCTACCCATCACATTCACCTACTTTCCCCCGTCATGGGAACAAGTATAAAAAGTTAATAAAGGAGAATATGTTAAAATAAAAATTAGGCAGTGATTTCTCTTTCGTAAACTTACTCGGTACTCGCCGGCCTTCTTCCGCAATTCAATAACTTCATGGAACCATGGACTGCCAATTTCTTGATCACCTTTCTTCTTGAAAAATTTCCCGTCCACGTATTCATACTGGGAGAAAGGACGAAATCTCTTCTTATACTCTGATAAATATTCCCTGCTGCAAAATCCAAAGCAGAAAAGGAAACAATAGGGTTAGCACTCTCAATGTCAATAGCTCCAGCCTTCCATGTAGGGAAATGGGAGCGAGTCATTACATCACTGGCCCACCACATCATCATCGTCAGCCTCATCATCAATATTCAACTCCCCGTTTTTCCAGCAAACCACAACTAATAATGGAATCCCTGTAAAAAAAAAGTTTCGCTGCTGGAGAAAGATTAATTGCCCCTCTTCCACTTTCCCGTTGCCAGAGCGTATTGGGGATTCCAGTGGAGGGGGAAGTCATGATATTGAACTTTCTCTGGAGGGTTTGCTAACGTTCCCATTCCTACTTGCAATTACATGGAGATATTTTAAGTGAAAAATAAATATTGGGAAACCTTCCGCCCGCTACGTACTTTGCTAGCCTTTGTGGATCAGCTCCTCTCCCGTCATCGACATCCTTTGAGAAATGCATATTAGTATTATCGTGTTTCGGCTCCCTATCAGTCCATTCGAACGTGTCAGTCTCTTTATTACTATCTAAAGGGACTCTGTGTTCCAAGGAAGGTTGGCTTATTCCTGCATCTGCACAGAGTGGAGTCGGTTCCAGCCCAGGTCCGTGTTCAAGAGGGGAGCAGCGATGGTCGGTTGTAAATAGAAAGGGAGAGAGAATCAAGACAAGTACTTTAGTCGAGAGTTGGCAGACAATTGGCCAGATAATTTTGGGAAATTTACATTAGGCTAGAGTAAAAGTATATAAGGTATATTATATTTATATTGCTAAGTTAACTGCAGTGATAATGTACGCTCTAATTTTATATCAATGAGAGTTAAATGACTCGGAAGGAAATACTGAGGATACACAACATGCACTAAAATGAGTACCCGGAACGAGCGGGCCGAACGGTACAAACTAAATATTTTCGAGTATTATACTCCCCTTTATGGGGAGCGAACAAGAGGAGCGAACAAGAGGAGGCTTTGTTAAGCGGCTGAAAGACTTTTACCAAAAAAACGGAAAGAATGAACGGTCTGTAACTAATTAGCATACATAAGTCATCTACTGTCAGAAAGGAAAATTACACTACGGACGGTAAATACTAGGTCATTATGTAATCAACCGGCTTACAGGCATTCTGCTGAGCGGAGGCTTTTCTCTATTTTCATTATTTAGCAAAGCTAGCATGAAAGATTTTTAAGGAAAAAATTCACATTTCTACTAAAGTCCTTCTGAAACCTTTAAATTCGTTGATAAAACGGTTTGTGGAAGAGGAAAAGACATATAATTTTGAAATAGAGAGGAAACATATAATACAAAAGACACATTATAAAAGAGCTTATTACGTGGAATGAAAAGAGTTTGTAAAGTTACGTTCAAGTACTCAGAGAAAGGGGTACTTGACACGGAACACACTTTAAATTTTCTATTGGAATGTATCTACAACACGGTTTTCTTTAAATGTTTCATTACGCACAGGACTCCACTACATTCTACTTACTTGCTATGGAGTTTAAATTACTTAGTTTTTGTTGAGAATGCACTGGGACGTTTTCAGTGGCACGGATTGTGCCCATAGAAATCGACTTCCTAGGTCCACCTCCAGCTCCCACGGGATCAGCCTTCAAACAAAATCACCAGAATAATTAGCATTAGATTAGCACTCTTTAAACTTAAAGTGGTTGCTCTTACTCTGATCAAAAGCTAAAACTGATCTTTATACTTGGGCAACTCATATAATTACATATATCACACTGAATAATCTTCAAGAGCTCTCCACTCCTTCGCTCCACAAAGCCGGAAGCCCTTTCACCAAAAAAGAAGCATGACATGGAATAAATATGGATTGCATAATTACCGTCCATTCAAAGTCAGACAGTGTGGTTGGACTTGTTGCAGAAGACATCGTATCGAACAGCTCTTGAATATACTTAAATGGATACATAAGAGCGACCTCCTTCCAAGACTGTTTATTACTCGCTTTCAAACAACTTTCAATATATCTAGCTCACGACCAGCAAAAAATAACAGTATCAAAGGGATACAGTCATTAAATAAAACCTTCCTTTTTTGTATATTTATAGAAGCAGCAGAAAAAGGGGATACCACACACTGATAGACTTTCAGCTATAGCTATTTTTTTTCTGAGAATGTCAATCACTCATTTACATTCGTCCTACATGAATACTAAAAATTGCACACTATGACTTTTTACTATTATTATTATTGTTATCGTTCACTGACAACAGAGCCAGTTGTGCCACAGTTCAGTCACTTTTACACAGAGCAGAGGAGAAGCTGAAGGGGGAAATGGGCCGAGCTCTTCTAAAAAATCTCTTTCCCAAGGTCACGCTCAACTCTCAAGGATTTTTTTTAGCATGGGATAGGCTAGATAATCATTGCATCCGTATTTTGGCACTGCTGACAGAGTTCTCGTGGAATGGATTGGAAAATATTGAGGACATACGTAATATGCGAGAGAAAAAACGTCCGTAGTTTGACTTTGGAAAAGTAAAGATAGAGAAAAAGGAACACCAAATAGTTTTGGAACAACTGGAGACGACTAGTTTTCAGCAGAGTAGCGATCCATAATGAAGATGAGTGAAACTTCAATCAATTTGCATAACTAACCAATCGTAGGAAAAAATAAAGTGTTTCTTTTTTGTCGGGAACAATTTATGAAAATTATTAGTTTTTCTTTTAAATAATAGTGAATATTTATTTGTCTGTAGAGGAGCTTGCCGGTGATACGTATGATTGGGGTTTTTGGATGTGATTAAATATCGAGTAGCATTCGGTCTGCATGAGTTGGAGAACTAGCTGAAGAGTGGGCTAATCCCATGAGAGCTGCTAATGACATGATCACTGGCGATAACGGTAAAGTTGGTTATGTCTCTGGAGTTGGGTTTAGCTTCCATTAAATAATTGTCTGTAGTCTTGATCCTCACATGCAAGCAGCTCCTTAATTAAATATGGTAAGCTTATGATGAGTAGTGAAAATGTGGAATGGATTTTTTGGGGGGAATGAATGGTGAATATAATGCTGCACGCACCAACTGACCTGACTTCATCGTCAAGTCGTTCATGCACAATAATTCTAAAAGTAAACTTGTGTCTGATTCACTTTAAAACTGCAAAATATGGTATGCAACGCATCCCCAAACTCCTCACCATCTTTCCTCACATCACTGCTTAAATACACAACTAATGTGGAGTAAATAGCACACGAACGAGCAGAGCCAGCTCGGGCTCAATCTGTTACGAAATTAATGTGCCTCTCAATAACAATCCCGTTTCCATTCCCTCTCTCTGAATCCCCTTCTCTCAGAAATTATTCGAGTGCGAGGCTTTTCAGCTCCTGCGGTGGTGTGCTGCGCTTTGCGCTTCTACACCAGCTTGATGAAGATTAGATTGAGATCACCATTCTCTGTAATTATCTTTAATTTCCCTCTCCGCGATCATTAGTGCTCTCGCTCTTGCGGCTGCAGTCTCGAGAGCCAGTTGCAACAATGCAATGCAATCACAACTTAGCTAATGCACTGGTTCTTCAGCAAATTAGCTGTATTTCCCACCATCATACATTATCCATATCAAATCCAAAAGGCTCAGACGAAACAGGAGCAAAAAGGGAAAAGAAAAAATATATAGCACTCTCTCAAGATAGGAGCCTGCAAAACCAACATTTTTTTTCAAACTTCTCTTGAGATCAGTGAATGGTGAAGAGCTTCAGTTTTTTGGGAGAGAAACACAGCATTTTTTTTGAAAGTGGAAAAACATTACCACGACGATGAGGATGATGATGAGGATGAATGTTCTCAGAAAAAGAAACCTCTGTTGAGAAATGCATTTAGCACAGGTGGATTAAGTGCTATTTTAAAGCATAAACATAAATACTTGTTGTATTCGACTACATGCATTTGCGCTGCGCTCTGCTCGAAGCCATTTGAAATACTTGGGGAAAAAAACTGTTTGAGGTACCTTTCTAATAAATATAGAAGATGATAATATAACGTTCCATTTTGGACTCTGCAGACCGCTCAGGATTAAATTGATTGTAATGTAGTGTACGAAACTGCATGATCATCATAAGCATATTATGTTGTGTTATGTATGTATCACATTTCTATATGTTATTATGTATTTCTCACAGTCTCAGATGAAGGCTTGTATTTTATTTTTTTATGATGTACTGCTGAGATTGGACATATATTTTTCAGCGTGAATCGCACGAATATTATATAATGGGGGATGTGAAGTGGAAGTTTCAAAAGTCGTGTGAAATGTGGTGGTTCTGGCCGAATGGAGACGGCGAGACGTGAATGCAAGTCTGACGCTATATTTTTGCTGGCTTTTGAGTAATAACAATTGCACTTTGGAATTGCGGCAATTGTCTACGTGCATTGTGGAGGGGAGGGGAGCCAAATGAAATAAGTCACATGAAATTCGTTTGCAGTTGTCACTCCAGGCATTCAAGGAAGTTTATGTGGAGAGAAAAAAGTGTATCACATTTTATATTGGGGACACAAAGTCAAAAGTTTTTGTTCCCTTCACAATGGCTTCAATGGGTTGTGAGAGGTGTCTAAAATTATGATGAAACTTTATAAATTTATTATGCAAACTGTCAATATCAAATTGTGCTTTTGATACTTTGGCTTGTTTGAAAGAAGAGAGTTTGCGTTCTCACGCTAGTCATTTTACAGTGTGTGAAAATAACTTTTTTGACACTGTGAGCACAATTGGCATGTAGGTATGGCTCGGATAAAATAAAAGGCGATGTTTATTTTGGTTTTTATTGGACTTTGGAGTGGCCATTCTTCTTGGCAGACAGTTCCAATAAGATTGGATGACTGTCGTCTCATGGCTAGATGTAATACATAATTCGTCATTCTTCAGGTATTAGTAGGTAGAAGTATTTATGGCATGATAACTGATATGAACTGTGAAAAAAACCACATTACGATCTATACTGCTACTTAGTCAAATATAAAAATAAAAAGCGATTCTGGCGTTGAATTTATGCTTAGAATACAGGTAAAGTTCTCATTATTTGGGTTCGGAAGTGTCTCTGATTATCCAACCTTTACAACTTCACACAAAATATGTGTGTCTGTAACTATCATCGTTATGTCAACTTGAAGCATGCAAAATTACCTAGATGTATGGATTCACTTATTTTGCTTCCCCGTAAATGCGAAATATTTCAATCTAATATTGGTCTTTTGCAAAGACCTGCAAAAAATGAATATTGAGAAGAACAGCGAGTCGGATATAAAAACGCCATCGTTATATTGTATCTAGGATTCCTGCACAGGTATAAAAGTTCGTCCCCATTTTTCTGTAGAGGCCATTGCATTATCTCCAATACAGTACATTATGCTGACTCTTGCGATTCTACTTCATGCTTTATCTTTTCCCGCAAAGTATAAAAAACCTGAAGTCTCCAATTTTTATCCAGCTCTTCATCCCGTAAACTCTAATCTGTTTGGACAGTAAACGGAGACCATTTTACTTTATTTATTGTTACTACCCACCCCATCCAGAAGTTTAGCGAGGAGCTTGGAGGAGCATCTTTTTTCCTTATAATACCTTGGGAAAAACCAGACGCAACATTCCACTCCTAACGACCAACAAGTACATACTAGCTCATGATGACATGACATGACCCACTACACAAGGAAAATTTATATAAGTATGCGCAGTCCACTATCAACAAGAAAATGATAATAGCTGGAGAGGTATGAGCAGCTAAACGTTAGGACAACCGTTCTTCAAGGGAAAAAGAGAGGAAATGGAACAACTTCTTTCTCTGTTGTTGTGAAATGACTGGATCTTAAGTGGGAAGATGGTACAATGATGATGATGATGGCATCCTTTAGTCCTTACCCTTATTTCAAAACTGGCAGCGTACAAATATCCACTAATGCCAGAGTTGTTAAGATAGAAGAAGAGTCCCAGATTCCATCTCCTTTCCTCAGAGAAACTCTTTTTGAGTACAAAATACATTCCATTTCCAACTATATTCTTGGAATATGAAATGGCTCGGTTCGTTATTACTATTGCATGTTCATAGCATTATCCATATCGTAGACGAGCCTCCACCGTGGGAAACCTTTCTTGAGCAGTTTTACACCTCGAACCCTCTTCCAGCGAAAGCCACGATAAGGAACAATACCCACCGAGTTTATTCCTTTTGTTTCCTTTTCTCACTCACTCCCATTGTTTTTGCGGAGGTTTCGATCCGAAAATAATATGGGGGATGCACCATACTGCCATGTCATGAAAAAAAATTATTTCCCTAGGCAAAAAATATACCAACCACCAGTGTTGGGGATGGGAAATTTGTTGCGGTATCGGTATCGGTATCGGTACTGCTTCTTGAACTCTGTCTGTATCGGTTCGGTATCGGTTTGGACTTTTCAAAATTTTAAAGTACCGGTATCGGTATCGGTTCGGTATTGGTTCGGTATTACTAAAATTAAATCTGCGGTATTGTTTCGGTATCGTTCCAAAAAAAAATGCTTCAGAAATGCATCTATTGACGCTGAAAAATGACGTCTTCTAGCCTTAAATAGACACATTATATTTGCAAAAAACATGTCATACAAAAAAAGTTTGGCTAAGTAAGGTGTCCAAACGTCATGTTTTCTTGTCTTGGTACGGACTTTTTAAACTCTGTCGGTATCGGTATCAGTATCGGTACCACTGAGAG
>JAQGAH010000308.1:0-49582 GCA_034696885.1 Lepidocyrtus paradoxus | reverse complement strand
CAATCTAATCTACTAGTGTTTGATTCAGCGTAATAACCTTGTAACTAGGGTGCTGATGTTTTGCAATAAATAAATAAATAAATAAATGAAAAATGGGCTCCTTATAATCTCATCCAAAAATAAAATAAACCGGACAGGGGCAGAAACATCCTTCGTCTGTATTCTTCATATTTCCATAATTCTTATGACTCCAGCCAGACCCCCGCTTCCATCAAAGACCAACGTCACTGCATAGAATACTTATCAAAAGGCAGGGAATCGATTGCCGGGAAGTTTGTACTGGCATTCCTACCCCTCCAAAATATATATGAATCCCTTTGAAAAAACTCAGCTTCAGGTTCCCCAATCCATAAAGAAGTGAATCTTTGAAGAAAAAAAAACTTTTGTAAAATGAAACATGCCTTCATTGTCTCCTTCTCGTATTACAAGAAACTTTTAAGACGAAGAATACGAAAGGAAAAAAAAAGAATCATTATTATTATATTTTTCTCCTAGCCAGTCATCCAGTCAGTATGTCGTTTATTCTTCCTCAGTCACGACGGGGAGTCTACAAAGCTCATCATCATGATCATGACGATCATCGCATTTCAGCTTCAAGAGGAGAAAAAAGGTTCCTTCTTCTGAACATTACTTTAGTCTTCCACCAAGATAATAATATATTATGATGAGAATGACGATATGAGAGGATCGGAGAAGAAGGAGGGAGCGTCACCTCACCGTCAACTTCAACTTCTCAGTCTCATCCTGAAGAAAAGAACTGACGAGGGCTAGCTTTTTAAATAACCCAAACAAAAAAACTACATAAGCTGAGAGCTTCAAGACTGATGTTGTGATAACATCATTTTTCCTCTCTTACCCATTGTAAACTAGCCGCCCAGATGAATCCAGATGAAAAAAGGAGCGTAATCGTAACTAAAAGTAAATAATGAAGAGAAAATACATATTAAAGCCCCTGATCCCGTTCCATTCTTCATTTAATAATAATCCAGCTAAAATGAACAGTAAATAGTGATACTGTCTAAAATACTCATGGACATGTGGGGCTCCCTTTCCTTATCCACTTGTTTTAACATAAACAGAGAGTAACAATGTTATGTTATGCTGGTGTTGGCTAAAATCTGAGATTGAATTTTAGTCCAAACTAGCCTAATAGGAAAGGCCTCACATAATAACTGGCTCAGCTCAACGCAAACGTTTAATTCCGGAATGGAATTTTATCTAGGCAGCCCATTCAGGATTCTTAACAGAAAGCGGAGCTCATCACGGAAAATATATTCCTCCTTTCTCAAGTTACATGAATTCCTTTTTTTCACCTTTTTATCCAGCAAACAATATCCTCCACACCATATAATGATGGTGGTATAAGGTGGTGCTGGAGAAGAGGGCCACCACCAAAAAAATCATCATCATGATACTATCAACCAACCTCATCCAAGGTAGGGCAACCTTGAAAAAGGTATGACTTGGCTGAACCTCCTGATCATAATGACGACGAGACATGGACGGGCTCACCATCAACGTCTCCCATTATTATTATCTCGTAAAAAAAGTATTAAGTAATTCAGTCAGTTCATCATGCTATAGGTAATATTGCTAGTCCAGAGGAGTAATAAGGATTTATAATGATATGATGTGGATAACTAGGCATTCTTATAAAAACCCGGATAGAGTCAATGGAGATTTCTAGGCTTGGCTTATCCTCCATCCCAAATAGCGTTTCAGATGGATGATGCTGCTGTCATCATCACTTGGAAGCTCATCAAGAGCATAGCATCTCCTGAGCTGTTCTAGTCCAAGTCAAACTTGTTCAGTCAGAAATTGCTGTCGGCTCTGAAAAATATCTATATTTATTTTTCGCTGGAGTAATCTACCATTTTAAGTTCATATTATTCATGAGCTAATAGTCGCCTTTTCAAGTGAGGAAAGGTTTTCCCTTTTTCAGACTCAATATATTTTTCCTTGTAAAGAGCTTCCTTTTTTTTCTCTCCAGAAGTATTTCAAACTCAGGTAAATATCTCAAAAGATTTCTTTTCCGAAAAAAATCCCTTCCTTTTTTAATGTCCTTTTTCTCTACATAATTCTTCGTCATTGTCGTAGAGCTACTCCTCCTCCTCTCCATCCTTTTCCACCTTTTCTGCCTTCGTTAATTTTGGTGAATGACTATCCAGATTTTTCTCTCGGTGGTATGCTATATGGTTCATTTTACCCTATTAAGATCTCTTCCTACTGAATGGAGATGGGAAGAGGTAATAAAAACTGAGAAAGTGGAATAGGTACAATGTATAAAAAAACATCGCAAGTGAGGAACCAAAAGGAAGAAGACAAAGTCAAGGTTTTTTTTTCAGTATTATTTCTACATTTCTCCCTGTCTGACTCTGCCACAGAGTGAAAAAATAAAAGATGGACTGTGTGGCTTTTTTCTCTCTTTCCGATCTTCCTCATAAATAGTAAGCTATACTTTATTTGGATGTTGCGTTATTCTACGTCCCCGTCTGGAAATGATATTAACCAGCGATTGTGCGAGTGCAGTCTCCGCAATAAAATAGGAACAGCTCAGCCTTCTTTATTACTCCACTCAACCAATTCCCCATCAGCAACACCATCCTCAAAAGTAAATAGGAATGGGAATGCGAATGCACACGACGAAGAGTTTTTGTCTTGGACGTGAGCAGAGTTACCAAAGAATACACAACTTCCAGCTTGGTTGATTGTTGATGCGGATGCTCACCCTGGTCGTTGGTCGGTAATTCATGAAAAAGAGTGAGACATGAGAGGAGATGCACTTTCATTGTCAAAAAGATATATTTTCAATGGATTGGTAAAGATGATGATGACGATGATGATGAGCTTGCAGGAGAAATTTGAAAAGAAATTTATAAATAAGAAGATAACTACAGACACGGTTAGGGCCAGAGCCAAACCCATTTTTTTTCTCCTTCGTGTGCATAAAAAGGGCTGCATAAAATCATCCCATATCAAACATCTCTCTTTCTTGCCGGGGATTAGTAAATCAGAATGAAATTAGCTTTATACCAGTTTTTCTCCCAAGATGCAATACAATCTTAAAAGGAGGATCATGACTAGGACTATGATGGTGATTGTAGTTTTGCTCCTCTCGGATCATCTTAAATTATTCGAGAAGGTTTCATGTAAAATTTCAAGCTATAGGAGGAAGACAAGGACCAATAAACACCAAGTCTAAACATAATTTCCTTTGAAGGTAGACAAATATTAAGAAGGTAACTTGATCCAACCCCGGTTATATTTACGGCTTTTAGGAATGAAATAGTTTTTATGTGGAAGAATCTTGTTATCCCCCATGAAAAAATGTAAGCCGGTGGATGGAAACGAGCCGCAAACACACATTCCTTTTTTCTCCCCTTTTCCAGCTCGACCACGAGAATTCCGAGTCCTAAAAGGGAATAGTTGTCAACCATTTATTGGTCCGTTTAAAACGTGGTCAGCAGGAAAATGGGAATACTGGAAGTAGAGGAAGATATATGCCCAACAGTGTGTATGTCTGATACTTGGATTGAGGAATAAAAAGTGACAACATGACTTTGGCGGAGAAGGAGGAAGCAAATGGGGGAGTCCTCTTGGATTTATGGGTAGTTTGGACCTTCCCATTTTTTTCAGGCGTAAGGAGGGAAGTTGCTTATTAGACTTGAGAAAATAAATGTAGTTTTTTTGCGTATTTCTCCTTCGGCTTGAGCTATCTCAATCCTTTTAAATCTCTTTAACAGGACTGTCGTGGATTTCAAGTTGAATGTTTAAAATCCCAGAGGGTTTTAAGCTCGCCCTTTAAGATGTTAATTAAATCTTGGCATTGACCATTCCAACGATTTTAATGGAAGAGTAATGATACCGTATTAGCATGACATTTTTAACATTTGTAAAGATTACTTAATCCCAACAATCTACGTAGTCAATCCATTTATCAGTGTGGGTCTAGATTACTTTCCGAAGCTCCGTAAAGGGAATAGAATGTTGATCATAGACCGACTGGATTAGCCATAGCCTCGAAAACAAATTGAAAATCTTGAATAAGCAGCCTACAATCCCAATCCACCCAATAAATATCAACTGCAAGCTGCACAACAATGAAAACAGAGAGGAGGAAGAGGCCATAGCAAAACGGACGGAAATTCAATGCCTCCCTCCCCAGATTCACTCATCTCCCTGCCTCTGACAGTTATAATGCAGGCCTCCGCTTATAAATCCTGATTAATCCTAGCAATTTCGAAATCTCGTAGGATTTAGGAGAAACTTGGTTCCCCTTGATGAACAACTCAGATTTCCTCTTGTCCCTCTTCCATCTCATGTAACAAACTAATGCAGTCAATCCACATTATACTTCCCTCCCCATCATCCCATCATATTATTGTCGCATTTGAACGAGCACGCACGGGAAGAGCGAAACCGTACCGTTTTTTCAACCACATTGAAAAAAAAGTTAAATTGACCCGTTATGCTGTTCACATAATAATGTATGGGCAATTTTACTCTGTTCTGCGTAGATTTCCCTGCAATTTTCTCGAATGATCACATTCATCCTCAACGATGAGGACCTTAACTATCATGCCCATGATTAAAGTATAATGGCAACGGCCTCCTCGACGTGATTCCTGCGTTTGGGTTCGCTAATGCGAAATGCGATGCCTCTGCAATCCATTTTTTTCAGAAGAGCCACAGTCAGACATATATGTAGACGGGGGAGAAGAGGAGCAAGCGCTTGTTCATTCCGATTCCATCAGGCGAACAATAGAGTGGAGCGACAATAGGATTTAAGACGAATAAAGGAGTAATGCACGCAATCAAACTGTACACAATCAGCATGATGATGATCGTCCCCCGTCCCCGACGTCATCTTCATCGTGTGTAGAGCTATATGTGACTTTTGAATTAATCTCATTTTCATCATGTCAGCCCAACTCAACTCCCAGACAAGGAAACACAGCAACTCTCAAACTATGTGTGGCAACTGGGAACGGTTGTGGTGGTGGTCGTGCTGTTATGAGATAATGTGAAATTTGCAAATTGAAGATGGACTCCCAGTGCAGTAGACCACCAGCAACAATATCAACCTAGATGTCATATATAAGCATAATTCAATGAAGAGATCCAGTTGCCGTTGACGCTTAATCAGGTCTAAATGACGTCAGCTACTATTACATAGGGTTTAGCTTGCTAGGGCTCCCAATCTCAAAAAAATGTTATGAAATCATAATTACTTTTTAAAAACTCTGTCTGCAAAGTACACCCATTGCAAAATAGCCTAAAAGGCTCTCATCACTTACTATATGAACATGGGGAACTTCCCCCACATTTTCTAACTTGGGAAAAAATCAACTTTTCATTCACGACTAGAAAATTTCTCCTTTAAAGAACCTCAACACGACGAAGGAGAGTAAAATACACAATAGATATTTGCAGACGGAGTAATTCCACTAAAAACCTCAACCCAATTGGATCAAGTCGGCTTTGGCTCGATATTTACCTTCTACCGAAAAAACTGGGTGGAGTAGCATTATTATACAGGCTCACAATATAACCATACAACAAACCACACACACAACACAAGTTCGATATGAACTATAAAGAATGTTTTTTTTTACATTCTACATTAGCAAAATTATATCTGTTTTACGCACAAAATCATAATATTATTCGCAAAAATATTCTCTGGTTGGCTCGTTTTGCACCTAACATGTTCTAAGGCGCCCATCATATCATATCAGAATGAAATCATATCAATTTTTTTTTACCAACTGACCAATTGACTTACTTTGCTAGAAACAGGCATACATATAGAGAGTGAGTAGAGAGCTAGAGACTGAGTGTCTGCTTCGGATAAGCAATTTTTTTTGCAAGTTTATTACCACAAATTTTGCCTAGCGTTTTCCCCTCTCCCAAGTTATCATCTTCACCATCGAGAGTCATGAGCATTTGTGTTGCCATTTCATTTCGTATTCCCACTGTGATACACGAATATATTATTTTTGGGTGTAGTAAACTTAAAATGGAAATAAATATACTTATGGCTCCTTTTTAATGGGGAAATTCTCTGCGAATGACGGGGTGGTGGTGGCTTGTTGGCTTTACGATTCCATCTCATCCCATACCACCCATCATCATCATAAATGCCATGCTAAACATCCATTTTTACAAATAAAAAAAACGGAATTGGTTTTTGGGATTTCAACAATAAAGGGATTTCAATCAGACTCTCTGTTTGCTCTTATATGCCTCTTCTGACTAAACTAACGGAAGCTGGCTTATAGCGAGCTATTGTTATTGGTTTTCAATAATAAAAAATATGTGGAGCAGTAGTGCCACAGGATTTGCAAAATCTTTTAACTTGGGCCATGCAACAACAAAATCCCAGGAAAAATATATATCTTGGAGATTGGAGGACGCATAAAAAAGGAAAATAAATTCACTGACTATTTATACTCCCTCAACATATGTTTTATGCAAGAAGCCATGACACATTTTACAGTAAAATGAAGCAATAAAATGACAGGAGCTACAAATATGCTCCTACTACAAAATTTAATTAGGCAGTCCATCACTTTTTAAAACGATTTTAAAAGATTTCCTTTGTTGATATGAACAAATTATTGTTAGTCAGCTTTTACAGCAGCCTCTCTCCCAAGTTTCAATTTTCAACTGGAGTAAAAGGAAAACGTTTTGGAATGCTTTTGTAAAGGATTTTTTTCTCATTTGCTCCTCCATTCCGTGTCCAATTTCATTTCTTGTCTTGTTCGGGCAAATTCCCAACATGTGTGTGTCGGGGGATGAAAGTGTTTAATGCAGTGAAAGAAAATGTAAAGTGAGCTTGGCCCTTGTTTATTATTTCGTTTTTTCTCCCCTGGAAAAAAATCAGAGGGGGATAAAAGCCATACCATGAAATAAGGATATTAACATGCTCCTACTTTTCGGATACTAATATGATGATGCAAGTGTGAAGAAAGACGTTCCATTCCCATTCAAAGAACCTAACATCATCATCAAATAGTGAAAAAAAGGGTAACATGATGATCTTAAATGAGGGTAAATATAATACGAGTGAGTTATCCGAACACTTGCACAGCTTCTTTACGTTTTTCTTTTGAGAGGGAGACAAAAGTGGAGAAAAAACGGATCCTTAAAAGTATCAGCTCCCCTCTCCATATCTCACTAACAAAATATACAAAAACGTTACAGAGGAGAAGGGGGATAATTATCGTCATAAATATTTAATTGTGGATTACGTAACACGCGAAAAAAACATCTTTGAGCGAGATTGAGAAAGTTGGCAGGCGAGGATAGTATATGCATGTTTTACAAGGAAATGAACCTTTCACCAGTTCTAGGAAGGTATTCAAGCGTTGGATGGGATAAGGGAGGTAAGGACATTGCGACAAGGACAAAAAAAGAAGACGGATCAACGTCACTGCATATAAAAAAGGAATTAGGTTGGGGAAAAGGTACGATTTTTTGCAAAGCTGAAAAAAGCTATAAAAATAACTATAAATATTTAACTGTAATTAGATAGTTACCTTCTGGCCAACAGTCGAATACATGTTGTGCAATGTCACCCGCTGACTCGTTAGGGCTGAAGAGGAACTCCTTTGTCTTCCCGCTTACCAGGATGAGTCGAAGATTTATCTGTAAACAGAAAAAAACAAAGACAATTAAGTAAACCATGTTATAAATGTGACGTCAAATTTTTCTTCCTATTTTAGATGTAGTCTTCCAAACATACTTAATTATGATGAAATTAACCAACTCATGAATTTGTTATGAAGATTTTTCCTCGGAAATCCACGTGACTTGTTTAGATTAAAAGGGGATTTCTAAATTGGCCACGTACTTTGCTCCTCATTGCATTAATTCCAATTCCAGTTAATCATATCATTCCATTTTCTGACTAATCTGTCAATCATATTTAGCTTGTCAAAAGGACCACCGAGAGTCGAATGGGATATGAAGATGATCCATTACCATATTAAAAGCATTTTAATGCTTATCAACAGAAAGTTTTTTCTTTTGTAGTTCTGAGGAAATGAGAGTTCACTGACATCCCACCTGGTGCATAAGTGTGACGTTGAGGATGACGCAGCCCCCATCTTATATATCATCGGATTTGTCAATAGCAGCTGTGGTTTGGCGACAGTCCGCTACTTATAAATCCAGACTATATCTTTCATCGAGCCAATCCAATCCCTTTCGCCCTCAAACATCTTAGAAGGTATTTAGCCTCCTTGATTACAACTAATCTTGACATGATTTGCATCCCATTTAGCCTCAACAAAACAATATCCCCTTCTAATCTATCCCACTTTAGTTTTTTACATCCCTCTGCAATGACAGCTTGCATCCCACCTGGGTTATGAGTTTCCCTTTTGCATTTCAAACTTATGAATTATGAATCCATATCAAAAGCGATAAAATGTACAAACCAGTTTCTCTCACATGTCATTACCAATACTTCAGACGGAGACGCCAGCCAGGTACGATATGGCAGGAAGTGGTCTGGTAAGCTACTAAAATTCATATTTTGACATTCACTTAATAAATCTGTGCAGTCGCAAAACAGACAAAAAAGCTGTTAGGCCACATGATGACAATGGCGGGTCGGGCACTATTGCATTAGCATATTATCGTGATAATGATTATAATTAAGTTTAAAAGTAGAAGCGTTCTTAAAATGCGCCAGATATTTATGTAAATTTAAAGTGGATAATCATACGATCTCCCAATATAACTGTCGTCGTAGTGGCCAGATTGCGACATCAAACTATCACCTCCCGACATCACCTCACGTGTATTTCCTATGGCAAGATGAATTTTTGACAAATTGCTTTTGTTATACGATAACAGTCCTATTTAGCCCTTTTTTAACCCTTGTGGCGGCAATGAGAAATCAGTTTGTCCACAATTTTCTCCAAAATGCTGACCTTTTATAATTTTACAAAAAATCCTCATCCGTTCGATACCGAATACGGAATGTTTGAGCGTCATCATTCAAATTCGATATTCCATCTCACTCATTTCCACTTTTCCAGACCACCAACCCCGTTACCACACCATCGGAGCTCAATAAACCGATAACTTCGTCAGAACCACGGATGAAAAATACCAAAACAAAATCCACATCTGGTCTTCCAATTTTTATAACCTTTTTGTCTCCAAGTAAATGACCCGACTACTACCTAAACCGGATGCTCCTCACTCCTTGGAATTCGCCAACTTTCAACCATCAAATAAAATGTAGTCAAACAAAAAAAAAACATCCCATCTTCATTCCATCATTTCCATAGATGATAGACAGTTTGCAGTGTTGTGCGTGACTCGAGTCACTTTACAAACAAAGAAGCAGACCTCATATAAGTACTTCCCCTCCAGCCTATATATAATTTTTGAAAGTGAATCTTGAGACAAGAGCTGCACTGCCAATAAAATTGGACAAGGAATATAAAGCTCAAAGATAACCATTTTTATCCAGCAGAAACTGAATGAATGGATTTTTATTTTCTTGATCTCATCCTTCCAACAAAACTGCATCGTCAGTCAGCGTCAGCATCATCAGCGTATAAAAAAGAGCGAAATGTGCCGTGGCAAATCGCATAAAGTTTTTTTTTATTTCTTCAAGGAATGAACTGGGAGGACGGACTGAAATGACACATTGTAGGATCATCACAACCGTTATCAACGTAAATGTCGTAATTGGATTGGAACGGAGGCTGATGATGATGACATGCTTCCAGTTAGTCTACAGTCAGACTTGTCAACAGCAGGAAGATAAAGAGTTGACGTCTGCCAGGCAAAACTATCCAGTCGAGTCTTGAGCTCTCTTATGGTTTATTGACCTCGTCATGTCACGTTCATTTAACTTGCTCGTCACTCGTCATCCTATCTTACCCTAAGCTTGTGTTGAATGAAAACACGCTGCCGAGAGAGAGAGAGAAAAACGCTTCTTCTTTTTTGACACGTTCCAACTCCCATCTCCCAACTCACGCTGGGGTCGAGCAAGGAAATTTTATGCCGAGATAAAATAAATGAGAAAAATGATGATGAATGAAGATACTTAATCATCGCACCCTACCTCATATACTCTTTGTTTGCCGGTAAACAATGATAAGCATAAATAAGGGAGATACAATTACAATCACCTCAAAACCAGATAACCAACCAGTTTATTTTACAAATATGGCAATAATTTTGTTGCAAAAAAATATATGTGTAAGGAGGACAAGGGGCAGGAGTCAAGCTAACACTGTATGACCTCGTCCATCCGATCATCCTCACTTCCTGAAAAATACGAAGACGAGGGGAGAATGAAGAAGCTCATGTTACTTATGAAGCCTGACTTTTATCATCATCTCGCTTGCTTTTGAAGGACGATGCCTTCTAGTTTTTTTAAATATAATTTCGCAAAAGAATCCGGATACATCGTATTATTGCAAAATGAATTATGTGTCGTTTTTCTGTTAAAATGTGTGACATTTTGGAATAGCCTACCATCCATATGGCAAGTATGACAAAGCTTCTTTATTATAATTCCAGCTTACAAGCAAATTTATTGTGTTCGAGTTTGAAGAGGAGCCTTCCGACATTTTACCGAATACCCACAAAACATACTACATTTGGAGAAGACAAGTGGCCCCATCATAATCAGCGTCACCCGCCTCCCTACAACCCACCACCGCAATTATTTCCCTTCCCAAAACGACTGCAACTTTTTCCTCTATGGAAAGTGCACTGTCCTGGATGATTGGCGACAGCCAAAGTGTGTAAAAATACTAACAGATCGTTGAACTAGGAAAAGACATGAAAATGGGAGGGAGCAGCGTACTAAAATAATTTGCCAACAATCATAAAAGTCTTAATGCCAGAGCCCGGCTATTTGTAAAAAAGTCTGTTTTGTAATAAATACCCGGGATAAAATATAGGAGAGCAATTCATCATTTTATTACACATTTCACACATTCGGACAAATGCACTTTTTCAAATGCATTTTTTTCTTCATAAGAGAACCCTAAGAACTCGCAATTCGCACGGTAGTAAACGAAAACTTTCGTAGTCGTTAAAACTAAAGAAAGGAGTGACCGAAAGTGTCCATTTATAAGTCTGCTGTCTGGAAAGTTCATGCAATTTTATTGGGAGTGGGCATGGCATGGCTATTTTTTTCAACTAAAATTCCCCTTCCTTCCCCCCTCCTCCCGCCAGATCCTCTAAACATCCCCGGTCTAAATTTGTGTATAGCTATTCCCCACAGTAGAATCATATATGACTATACTTATACTTATAGACATTTCAAAGTAGGACTTTTTGCCTTCATCCTTTCACCCCGTTTTTTTAAGAATTCTTTATGTTTTATTATCACTCGTAAAAATACGAAAGGGAGGAACTTGTAAAAAAAGTAGATAAATATAGTCATAAAGACTTTCTTCATCTTTTGGGAAAAGGAACTCTGCTTCATAATAAAACATCTGTCAATTTCCACAAGTTTATTCACACTAAAAAGGAAACCCTATATCCCTCCCGTGATATCCTCCAAACTATGAGGAGCGGAGAAATCACAGGGGGTTTGGAACAAGGCGATGATGACGCAATGAGCATATTACACATGTATCCCCAAGAGCAGACACAGTTCAGTGATCTGATTTCAGGAGAAAAATGGATTAATTTGGTTTTCCGTCGAAAACAACAACAAAATCAGGGATTGTGCAACCTGGCATGATATGAAACTCAGCTGAGGAGAATGGAAAAAGAAAAAAAAACGCCACATTTAACATCATATGGGAATGACATGACACACCTTCCATGTCAGATCACGGGTCTCATAAAACTACACAGATGATAACGATACGACGACGATGATGGGATTCCATCAGTAAAGGTTGGAAAGTAAGGTCAAAATTAGCAATATAAATAGTTTCCATCTGAACGCATAAATACGAATTATCATTCAGTTTGGCTGTCAAGGTAGGCCAGAGAGGGCCGCTCGCCAAAACGCTCATTTGCTTTCATAGCATAATTTCATACGATGACAAACTAATTCGCACGAGAACAATCAAATATTGACTGACTAATTAAGGCTTTAGGTATGACTGTGTCACTCCGTCCTGTGTTGTCGCCGGCACCCCCATTGTCACTGACTAATCCTCGCTAATTAATGTCGTTTCGTTGCAGTTGAGCAATATTAATAAAGTTTTATACGTCTACCAACCAGAACAACAATATCTGCAATGTGATAATGACAACAAGAAGCGTAAACAAGGGGAGCGTGTGCGGAGAAGAGAAAAAAAAACATTAATGAGAAAATTTGCAAATTGTAACCTTCACTTATGCTAATATACCATGTTGATGTCATCTATCCATGTAGCTCTAAACGATTTTTTTTCTCTAATTCGTCACCATTCAGCTGAGGGGCTTGTGGTCTCGGCTTTCAGTTGACAAAACTACTCGTGCAATTCCTGAAGGGCACTTTACTCAGGAGTATAAGCTACCTGTTAGTCTCCTAATTATGTATGCCTTAGTTCAAAATCATTTTAAAGACCATTGCGAGGAGTGAAGATAGTCAAGAGTAGGCTTGTCATGTCGGCCAAAGTATGAGCCATGCATGAGTAGATGTATTGTGGATTGTTTTAAATATATATAAAAAAACACTTTGAAAATGGCAAATAAATATTGTCTTGGCTCTTCCTAAAAGCACTTGGATTTTTTTGTGTAAAGTAATGTAATATATTATTTAATTTTCAGATCAGGTGATGATTGAAAAATTGAAATTCAAGGTTAAAATAATAGCCCAGCCAGTTTCATTATATTCTCACCCAGCAAATGGGAATATGCTAGGCTGATTAGTTTTTTTTCTGTTGAAAAGAGTAACTTATCTTGGCACTATAGTATTGGTAATATGGAGTTATATAAGGTTTGCAAAAACTGACAACCCCGTCAATATCTGTATAGTGATGGAACGGAATGAATTTGAGTTGATACCGTGTCATTCAAGTATTTATGTCATATGGATGAAATATATACTGCAAATCGCTTTAGATGGGAGTCTAAGGCTAAAACGAACATTACTCCGACTACTCCTCACTCCATAATCATAATCACCATAATACCAATTCTGGTTGATGAATGCTAAATTCATTCTGCCATCCCCGTCCAAATCCTGCAAATTGGGTGTCCCTCTCCCAACAGCAGATTCCATTAAGGCTGGGCGTAGTTGAAAAAAAAAACTGTGCAGAAAATGATTTCAGATTTGATTCAGTCTTTACCAGATCCCACTCAACATGAGCATGATGATGAGGATAATGATGCTAATGCTATTATGGTGATGGTGGCGCTCAGAGCGATACTGATAGATCCATTACCTAATCTCAGTTTAATTGTTGTTCTATGTAAGCTTAATATTTAAAAGACACAACTGTGGAAGGCTATTCCCTAATGAAGACATAACGGAACACTTGCAATCTTGCAAATGAGACTAGGAGGACCGCTAATCCCATATGGGTTGGCCAACGCAAAATAATTCACCAAGTTTGACCTTGCTCCCTCACGCACCATATCATTCATCATCATAATCATCATCCTTTTTTTACAATTCTCCAAGTTGGTGCGTTCGAGACGTATATATCTGAACCAATGGCTGACATTCCATTAGGACGGTTTTGTATGATCAGCATTTTTAAACAGGTTTATTTCGTCGTATTAGCGACAACGACGGCAAAAAATAATCGCAAATCTTTTCCGTAAAACATTAGAGCTTTATAATTTCTGAAAGCTGTTTAGCCAAACATGTTTAGCATACAGTGGATGATGATGAGATGTAGGCCGTACCTACCAAAACTACAGATTTATGTAGGGTTCGTAATGAAGCGTCATCATCATTATCAAAGTGTTATTCTTTCTTTGTCTTTCCCTTGCCCTTTGATTTTCATTAGGAGTCGTCGTAAATGGGAGTTTTGCTGTGCATGCATTTTTACTTCATTCCATCCACCCACGCATGACGTCGACTTTCAATAAATTCGTTAGTTTAAAGCTTTTCCCTATGAAGTTAACAGAATCAGATCAATATTTCAATTCAGAATTGATCATCACCATTTCCATTTCATGCAAAATAGACATCCTCAAATTGCAAACATACAAGACCGCATCCTTAATTCACTTCTTTCTTCTAAAAAACATCCAAAAGCTGGAAAGATTTCTGTCAAACTGTGGGCGGAGCTGATAACCATGGCTGGCTGCTTTGCTGACACAACAACAACCTCCACACATTGTAAAAATAGACTGCTGAGACAATCAGACAATCAGAGAGATGTAGAGAGAGAAAAAGATAAATGGAAAAACAACAAAAACAACAACTCCCAAATTCACTTCCGTGTTTTACGTCTTTCCCTCATCCAACCCATCCATCCTTCCAACCTATCCATCTCCTTCCATTCATTTCTTCCGCACGCTGTTGAAATCTAAGCCGCGACGAAGAAAATCTGTAGGAGGGAAAGCAACAACTATAGCGACGACGCATTTACTTCCCAGTTCCCATATTTTTCTCCGATTTAAAGGGTTATTCATATAATGACAACGAAATAAAATCAAATAACTATCTCAGAATTTTGTACAGCATGCGTACCAAGATTTCCCCCATCTTTAACAATTTTCATCCCCGGGGGTAAGGGTCGTGAGGCGTGGTCGCCACAATCCCTTTAAAGTCAATATGCCCCTTTCTGCTGATTTTTGGGTAATTTGGGAAACTTTCCAATTTTAACTGGAAACGCGTAAATTGCATAATGGCAGGTTAAGTGAATTTTTATAGTAGTGCTTATCTCTGGACACAGCATTTAAATCCACCCACAAACACTGCTCTAGCCAACACCTCGAAAAAAGGTGGTCAGCACAAACAAACTCTGACTAAACTGTGAAATCACGCCACTAAGCCTAGCGAACTTGCAAAAGCCCATACGTAATTCATGAATGATCCCTTCTCTCCTCCCTCACCATATGTGTATGATTCCACATGCAAACAAATAGGGGATTTTCATCGTTTTTCCATTAGAAAAATAGTCATTCGCCTGGGATTGAAGATATCAGACAATCACTTCCTCCATCCTCCTCTCATCTGATGATACAGCTCCAAAATCCTACCCTGTTTTTCTCTAGCTATCTGTCTTCCCACTTTCATCAATCCCATACCAATATAATAAAGATGGATGATGATATGATGACGCTGCAATACCATTTTTGTTTCCGCTTCCCAACAAAAATATGTTTTTCGCCAACGGGGAGAAATTGGATGCGAAACGCACAATGTGCAACATTATTATATTGTTATTGGAAGAAAAAGTTGGAACGCGAGCAGATGTCTTTTTACTTTCAAATTCGGTTGTGCTGAAACAATCTGGAATAAAATTGTTCCCTTCCCTTTTCTCCCATCTTTCAACCTATCTTGTGGATGGGGACAGGGGAAAGCTTTTGATGGGGGATTCCACTATTGTTTTTCACGAAGAAAACAATAAATAGTCGGGTGCTCTTTCTTCCCTAACTGATATATCCTTCTCGTTTCACATTCTCCTGCACGAAATTCTCCAGATTCAGTCTCTTATTGAGTTGAATGCGGATGATGACAGGGAGATAACCGAAAAGACACAAATAAAAAGTCACATCCACAATTTTTTTATATGGCTTATTTCAGCTTTTACATAAATTATTCATTTTGCCTTGTGAATCCCTCGTTGAGGGAGGAGATTTATTGCTTTCTCCTTAAAAAAATAACTACAAAGACAAAGATTGAAGAGCAGGAAGAGATATAAATTATTTATCAACGATTGGAAACCGTACAAATGCCCACTATTTACTTTGACTGTAGTCAAATCTCTATCTCGCTCTGTCATGCTTTCTCATGTTTGAAGAGCCTACCAGCTATATCCAGTGCGGATGATCGTAAAAAAGACGTAATGCGAAATGAGGAGGATTTGCTATTGTTATGTTAAGACTGTCCCCAAAAACGTCAGGGATCAAAGAACTGTAATGAACGAGGAAGGAACTGGAAATATATCCTGGAGTGACAGTCATACGCATATCATCCTGACATTAGAGAAATGCACATATTTTTATTATTTGCAACTTGTGTTTCCTTCACTCTCAATCAATTTCCCAGCTATAGGTAAACTTTTTTTGTTTGTGTTTGCCTGATTGCTTAGGATTATACTTCCAGGCATTAATCTCTTTCATTCCACTCCTTTCGAGGTGAGTTCGCACAATGTCAAATGTCATATTCTGCATAATATCAAAATGATATGATTCATCCACAGAGAATGTGTCATTTAAGCACGATAGGGGTAATCAAATCAGTAGCAGAGGAGTGACCACTCCTTGGGAAACAAATGAATTAAAGGCGACTGACTCACTGACTTGCTCACACAATTACAAACAAAAATCTTCATGTGAGCTTGCTCATTTCGAATTATATATTATCCATACATATAAGCATACAATAAAATATCGGACTTTGACAACGAAAAATTGTATTATTTGCGAATGTACGAAAAGGGCATATACATTATATGGAGGGTGTAGGAGTGGGGTGAGTAATGAATGTAACGTACCTAATAATGAAATGGATTGTGGAGTTGGAGTGACTAAAAGGAAGGTGGGACGACGAGCACGGACGCAACGGCTCTACACTTTCTTTCCTTGTTCTTCCCCGAATTACACTCCCGGAGACTGGACATGAGGGAAAATTCGGGAATGGAGAAACAACTCTGCATACCATGCACACCGGCACCGTCATCATCAACCCAGCTATTATTATGTGCTATTACTCTGATGATTACTTCATGCTTTTTATCGTTTTTTTTTACCATTAGCAACTCGCTGAAAGCAGAATGGCTGCACGAGGCATGGGGAGACGGGGAGGGAAAGCCGCTGGGCTTTAGGACGCTGCTGGTTACTCGCTAACTACGAGAAACATATCAAGTTAATGGAAAGCATGACGAGAGACGACGGTTTAATGGCCTGTTTCATTTTTCCTCTCTAGATTACAGCAGAGCCTCCACCGCCATTAAAGTAAAAGGAGGGCTCCACCTGATGAATACAAATATATGGTGGAATGGCTGCACTTTGATTGTGATGGAAAGCATGTGGGTATGGCGATGGAGATGGAAAATGGCAAGATTTCTGTAATTTTGCATGGGATATGTGAAAGAAATATCCGCCCGGTTTTTGTTCGCTTTTTTAAGAAAAAAATATAACAGTTTCATTTTGCTAATTGCAAGGAATAATAAAGAAATGAGGTGGGTGGGGAAGGGGAGGAATGGGAATGTGAAAATATGTTGATGGTTTTGAAGTAGATGACAAGGATAGCAAATGGAATGAGTAAGCTTTATCGCCAGTTCTCGTGTGAAAACACATTTTCAACTCTCCTGGAGAAGGTTTCCTCCATGTAGGGGTTTCCTCCTCATTTATTTTTCTAATCAGTCATCACCCATTTTATTTTTTTCTTTAAAATATTATGCTTTTTTATCATATTCCAAAATCAAGAGCATGGCTATTGGCTATATGTTTAAAGGCCACACGTTTTACAGCATAATATGGGCCCCAATAAATTTTCTCCATTATTTAGAGAAAGAAAAGTCACGAAAAAATGAATCCAGCTAATCTCTCCTTACTTCAAAGAGCCGCCAGTCAACTATAAAATTGTAAATTTAACATTTTCCCCGACATTTTTATGTTTCCCGATAAGAAGATGTTGAGTCAGTTTCACCGCTCTTGAGACGATTACTAATCCCTTTTTGTTGTGAGTTTGACAGCTGCGTCACATCATTTTGACAAGATATGTTCCTTCGTCGATTTAAACTCCTGGCTTATATGCTCCAACGGGAAAGGGGAACGGGAGGAGGAGAAGAAAATGTCAAACTGTGAGTACGTATCTTCCCATCCCCATCTGACTCCTTTCTCAGTCGTCCGTAGAAACGTGAACTTGAGAAGAAAAAAACCCTAACACAATTTTTTTCCTGCATAATATCCCATTTATTTCGAGCAAGTTGGAAAGGAGGAAAAACACGTGAGGAGGAACTGAGACTTGTCTCAGTTGATATGAAAGTGGATGATGTGACAGGAGGAGCAGAAGCCGGCGGAAGAAATGTGCTCAGAAGTCGCGTTTAGTTCAGGCAGCGCCACAACAGCATTATCATCTCCTTTGAACCATTCCAAGCCCCCAACAACATTTCACGTTGGAGCAACCACATGATAATGTAATGTAAGAGGAAACTCATGCACCACTAAAATATATATATATTCTTTCTTCCTGGGAAAAAAATGTCACGTTTATTTAGCCAAGCGGAAGCGACACATGACATTCGCCTGCCACTTGTCACCCCAGTGTATCCTTCATGTCAGACAAGAATGTTGGAAGGAATCTATTCTTGGACTAGGAGAGAACAAGATCCCTTATTATTTTTCGGGGCTGAAATTAATTAACAAAAAAAATGAGTATTGATTTTCGAATAATATTTTTTACGACTTTCCCTCCATCAACCCGCGGCTACCGACAGAATATTTTCACTCAAGCTAGGTAGGTACACGTTTATGAATATGCCTTCATAAAATAGTTCTTTTTAGTGCAGATCTTGTCACGGCCAACGGGCCATTTATTCACCACCGGGGTCATTACCAGGACGCTATCCAAACATATGACATATGTGGGGAGTAAGTTTAGCTTTAGAAAAGACGAAGATAAATAATCAAGGCGAATGTATAAAACGGACATGTTCCCAAGTTATTCTCCAAATAGGACATTTACGACTTTCATAATGTACCATTCTCCCCAAAGCATATAACCATGAAGGTTGTGAAGGCTTATTTAACATATTTCTGGCTGTAGCCAGATATGTAGGTTTTAAGGATGATGAGGTGTCGTAAAACTCCAAGTTATTTTTTAACATCCAAAGAACGTCCCATCTTCCAAGCATCGGAGTCAATATTGGAAAGGGAGTCAGGTGAACCTATTTATTGGCAGAGTGAATATCTTGAACAGTTATAGTCCGCGACAACGACATCCAATACGTGCCATATGACATGACATCTGCATAGCTATCCTCATCGATGGGCTAATGATGATATTGCTCCGCTATGGCGTGGCAACAGCTGATATCGCTTTCTAAAAATAGAAAGTCGTATGAGTACCGCCGTTGCGTTGCTGTCCTCTTCCCCTTGAGTAAACGATACAGAAGGAGCGACCTCCGATCGAGCTGCATTAAAGTAAAAGGCTTCCTCCACGCGGTGGGATGTGATGTGTATGGCGGTGAAGCACGTAAAGTCATGTCGTCATCATACGTAAGTGAAATACCTTTCGCTGGGAAATGGCACTAAAAATACTCCACTTGCTAAATAAATAATGGAGTTTGGTAATGGGAAGTGACCAACTATAAATATGTTGTTGGTGGATCACCATCATTGGAATGTAGTAATTTTCATGAGCGCTGGCGGTCATGATGATGGAGATAGTGGAGGCAAGCTATTTGCTCATTTTCTCATTTTTCCCTCCCAACCAACCAACACATTTTGGAATTTTAGCTGACGGTGATGATGACCAACGACAGTGAAAAGGTGAATATCAACACATGCTCCAGTCTACCTAACCGAATTCTTTTCCAATTCACATTTATCTACACAACCAAATACAAATTTCGCATAGAGCACAGGGGAAAGAGTCGTCTCATGTAAAAGAAGTGAAATGAGCATTTCAATATTTAGTCAGCACTAGGATAATAAGCAGTTTCTCATTTGTCCCCATTATCAAGGGTTGCGTGCCCATGCAATATTTAGTGCGTCCAAAAAAACATGAAATTTTAATGAGAGATAATAAGTAATCCCGATTATAACTTCAGTTGACAGCTTTCTCCACACAAGTCCCACCCGGCAACCAGGTCAACCCAGAAATGGTTGAATAGAATAACGTCGCTCATATAACTCCACAATAATGTATACTTATTCCATTAAATATTCTCTTCCAAACCAACATAATAACATTGACATAATAAAAACTTATTATTTACATGTTTCTGCAAATCTGCAATGATTTTTAATTGGCAAGAAACTCACTTTTGCACGTTTTTGCACATAAAATATCCTATTCAAAATGAAAGTTATTCAAGTAACTTTCACCCAACTAGCAATGACTAAAATGGAGATTAGAAAAGGGCGAAACAGTTCCCTAACTCCATATCATCATTCATTACTCAAAGATTTGTAAAGATGTAGCAGCTGGGACAAATGTGCTTTGTCCAAGAGCCATTTTCCTCAAGAAAGAAGAAAGGGCGTTCCACAGAGAAACTTGTACAATATCCGGAATTCTACTTTGAGCTCAATTTCCGAGAATAAAAACAAGTCGTCAAGAGTTTTTTTCCTCTCTTTTTGTTTCCAAGATTAATTAAGCAACTTTTGTTTCAATTTGGAACGACAAGATGAGCAACGTCCTTCGTTATAATCATTATCATCCTCCTTTCCCAACATCATCCTTGGTTTTCTCTCATGCGAATTTTATTTATTTTCATAGCCAAAGCGCCATATATACCTACCCATATAGCATTAGATTTTTTGCTGACGGTTTATTCCTTTTCACGAAGACAAGACGAAAAAAAAACTTCATGATATGGAAATTGAATTCAATGATGATTTTGATGATGTTGACAACACTCAAGGAGGAGGAGAGAATGATGATAAAAGAAACTTTCCACTTTTCCTAATCAACTCTTCACATCTCCTTTACACTAGGCGCATATAGCCTTCGCAAATACTCAAGATTGGAGCTAACAAGTCAGTCAACTGTAATGATGATCATAGAGATGATGAGCATTGAGCATCATCAACATGCTGAACTGGAGTTTTGCTGATTTTCATATCCTTCTGGAAAAATACTGAATTGAGTTTTCGAGCTAAAAAGCTTTCTTTTTGTTTTTAGCAGATTGCACTCATACTGTTTTACTTCTCTGCTGTTTCTAGTTAAACAGGATCTGATGACAATTCCAGATTATTCTCGTAATGCTCTCCCAAGAGTTTGCAACATGACACAAGCGTTCAGGGATCAACAACACATTCATATCCTCCAATTAGGTGTACAGCAAGTTAGGAAAGAAAGAAATAATATACATTTAAATTAAATATTTTCCTCCAAGAGTGTTCATTCCCCTTTCGTTAAAAAATCAGTTCAAAGAAAATGTTGCGAAATTTTGGTATGAGCGATTGCGAAATTTTCCGCGGATTCTTTTATCAGATCTCTATTGTCTGACAGGAGAAGCAGAAGGGAGAACTCTGCGATCCTTTTGTCGAAAGGAAACACGTTTGGATTCTTTAGTGGTGACAGGGAAAGTGGAAAATGTCATAAATACATCTGTGCCTGCTTTTATCATATCCCATATTTCACTCAGATCGACATATCATATCAACATACATGTCCATACATTCATCGGCTCTTATATGAGTGTAGCTGGGTATTTCCCTAAAAAAAGTTTATAAAATCCCATAAAGGCTAGCCAACTTTTTTTGTGTGTCAAAATGTGTTTTTTTTTTGCTATCACACTCACCATTCCCATCCCAATTTGGAGACGGAGTCTGAAAAATGGTGGAGTGTGGTTAGGTAAGATATGGTGAGGTCGGGTTGTCCTAACAGGGCAATTACTGCTCGTCTCCCGTTTCCCACCCAAGCCTTTCATTTCTATCTGGATGGAATTGAATTTGATGGGGACTGAAGGAAAGGTGAGAGGTTATATTGGATGAGAACAACGTCATCATCCCCCTTATTATATTACCTTTTAGCTCGTCCCATGACACACATGCGGAGAGAGACGGAAATCAAAAGTATCCAATTCCTCAAAAAAGTGTTTACTGCAACGGCAAAAGTAAATCGAAACTGCAGAAAACTCAAGTTTCAGATTATTTGGACAGAATATTGAAAAAAAACAGGGATATACATACATCAAACGTTTGACTCCATGTATTACATAAGGACCCTACTTACGGAGCAGTAGGTCTGTGTAGCCAGTAGCCATCTCTCTGTTCAGTCATGCATAGTCGATAATAGATTTCACAAGAAGACATGCCCAACTCGCAAATAAAACGGAAAGGAGTAACTACAGAGTGGGATTGGAAGAAGTATGAGGATAGGATGCTGATGAGCGGATGAAAAGTAGATTCCATTTGTGATTTTCAAGTGTGCTGGTCCGTTATGAAATTCAATTTACAATAATCACTCAACCAATAATAAATGACTTGAGATTGGGATATACCTATAAAAAATCAGTTCAACTTTAACTGGCTTATAAGAAGCAAAAATCCCCTTTAATACGTTTTGAAAAAAAATATATAGAGCGGAGACTTTTCCCTTCCTGGATGTTTGTGTGAGAGTGAATGATTTCAGGGAAAAGGGACGACAACCCAAAAGACTCGGGCAGTAATTCTCCAATTTTCGTTTGCTGGGAAGGAAGAGGACATAAAAGTATACAAGTTCCAAAAGCAGTCTAGCGACGCCTGGAACTAGCAAGGCCTTGCTTTTTCTTACGATCTCGGCTATCAAGCTAAAGGTGATCATTATAAAGTAGTCTGAGTAACTACGAAGAAATTTCTTTGTCCTCTGTTTTCCTTCCCTCTCATGAATAATCGATTAAGCCCAATTTTCACCGCCATCCTCGACTCCCTCCAATGAGCACTGAGAGCACACTTGCATCTTGGATAAAGCCTCGTCCTAAACTGTGTGCTTTAAAGGGGAAAGGGAATTTCAGTTACAACTTGGCACACTTTTCCCTCGCCATTGACTCCAACCAAAGGGAGCTCTCTGAGAGTGGATTTTGTGTGAGAATTGGAAAATAACTGGGGGAAATGAGGACATCCATCCCCAACAAGAGTGTACCGCTTCACTTGACTCAATTACAGGTTGTCATTGTCAGTGATGATACCGCATCAGATTGGTTTGGAGCCTAGTCTCCCACAGAACGCACGTCAAGCGAGAAAGTCTCTCTCTCTCTCAGTCAGTAAAACACCCTTAAGTATTTTTGGGGCTAAGACAATCGATCAAAATCAGGAAGAAAAGTTTTTTGTCCTTAGCTTCAAGCAATTTTGAAAGTTTTTCGTGGAGACCGAGAGAGCCTCCTCGCAACACAAAGAAATTGGGAAATTTTCAATTTAGCCAAAGAGTCTGGCTGCTCTGGTCTGGCCCAAAAATCAGTCAACTTTTTTAATAGGCTTATTTACTAGTTCTTCCCAGTTAATATAGATACATTCATTAATCAACGAGTCCCACACACAGTAGAGGGTCGAGACTTTTAAGGACATTTCCTAGATTTCTTGTTCCCTCCCAGCCCCATATGCTTTCGCAACAGTAAACATAAACAGCGAGACTGTTTGTAGCCGTCGTCGTCGTCTCTCTCCGACTTAATTACTTTTTAGTTTTTCTCCTCCGCTGTTGTTGTTTTACTCAAATGGGCTGTTTTACCCCCTAGATTGGAATAGTTTAGCCGAGCCGAGTTGGAATAGTCGTGCAAACAAATAAATGTATTTTTGTTTGGAAAATCTCCGAAAGGCTTTAGCAGTCAGTTCAGTTCATTTTGTTTTTCCATGTATGAATTACGGTGTGAAATTGCTTTTTGCAAATAGCTATTTACTTACAACTTCCTCCTAAATCTTTTAGAGAGGGGAACAGAGGCTGTTCCGGTTTCTCACAAACGACTTGTGTGTGGTTACTATCAATTGGAGAATGTACTAAATTTGTTTTGCATTTTCATAAAAAAAATGTATATTTTTTTGAGGTCGAATCGTTCTCGTTATTGCGTATCATTTATATTACCACTGGCAATCATAAAATTTCCAGACTCGCAAAAAACAGAACATGTGATCTGAGTAGGTGCAAAAATACTCGTCCTAGCAACCTCATAAAGATGGACCAACATGATGAATCGTGTTCTACTCCAAACGCAGTATGAAGAGCCATCGCGTGGTCGTCATCTTTGCAAAGAGTTTCAATAAAAAAATAACAGATTTTAGCAGGAAAGGTAAACATCCATTCCACTGCAATGGTCCAACATTCAACCTCCTAAAATAACATTTTGTGCAAGGTCATCTCCAAACAAAACATTGCCGCATCGATCATCATCATCATCCCCAATATTTCATAAGTATCATTTTAGAAAAAAAAGCAACAAATCCAAATCAGTTTCAGAAAACTATATGGTCATATTGATAATTTTTTTTACAGAAAAAAAATTGTTGTTACCCTCCTTATATTTACGATAGAGAAAGACATTATATTTACAATATATTTTTTTATATTAAAGTGTGAGGGAGCAATTGCCCGAAATTGGAGTTGAGTTGAGATTGACGCCAAAAAATCCCTATTTTTATGGACATTTAACAAGGCAGTAGAGACTACTCAACATAATTTTTTTTAATAATTTACCTACGCCATATTGCCATGATGCACGCCAGAGCCACGCCACAGCCCATGGCACTAGACCACTTTATTGGCATATCTCCCCATCTCTCTAGGAAGAAAAAACGCAGAACTGAAATAGACGGTGGGTCTACGCAACGCATCAATTATCCCCATTAAAAAATATAAAAAACCCAAATAATATGAACTCCTTGATCATCTCACTTGGCCAGGCACAGTTACTGTCATAGGAGCCCTGCCAGACCTACTAAAATAAAAAATTTGCTCGTAATATACTCTAGGAAAAATAAGTAGAGTGAGAAAAGTGTATTATTCTGAATAATAAAAAAATATATATAGGTGGACTATCATGTTGAGATCCTCATCATTCTCATCAACATGATTTTTTTCTCCTAAGTGCAGAAATCCTCCTACAGTGAGCCATGCAGATTATGATGAACTTTATTTTGGGACGAGTCCAACTTAAAATTGATAATGTTTGTGCTCTGAGCACATTACGCTCAAATGTAACATGAGAGAAGCCAGTCTGCTTGCGGTTATGCGGCCGATGCTTGATGGTGATAAGTTATGTATAGTAGTTTTTAGTTACGTCATCACTCCTCATGATAACCCATTAAATATCAATCAACATCAAATTGCCATTTTAATGTTTTAGACTTACAGCAAAAGTGGAGCCCCTGAGATCTGTCCCTTGTCATGGGGGATTTTTGTTGGAAAAGTTTAAAATGGAGTTTACACCAAGTCTGCTCTGACAAGGGGCAGCTCAACACGTAAACTTGTAATCTCTGTACTAATCCATATTTTTGGAGAGTGAGGGAATGTTTGCGGAACATGCATGAAACTCATTCATCCCAGGTTTTAAGCTCATTGTTGTCCCTGGATGAAAAGAAAATCCTTGACTTTTACTACTCCAATAATGCTAACTACACGACATACATAATCTAGCGATAAATTTCCCTCCATTTCGCCACTCTGTTTGCTATACATTTCCACGCCATTATGAACAGACATGGGTTTTGCGTGTGGAGTGCCAAGTTCAAGCTGCAGAGCAATGTCGAATTGTTTATCATCCTCCTCATCACAATAATAACTCACATGGCAAAATTAATCCAGAACATTGGAGGAAACCTTTTGTACACCCGAGCAAAAACATTTGAATATAATATCATCATGATATCATCATCCTCATGGCGACCATTGTATGGATACTGCATGCAACTCCCCTGAAACTCCATGTTGATGAAGAGGATCGAGGTCCAACTCATTTAATATATAATTCCTGGAACGCCATCCAATACATGGTGTTCGGAATACAACAATGTAATGTCTGTCTGTCTGCCCGCTTGTCCGTTTGTGGACAATCTCATGCCCGTACGCGTTGACCGATTTTTTCAAATTTTGCACAAAGTAAATACTTATATTCAATTGGGTGGTACTCTCGACTCTTTACCATGGGGGGAATCCAGGGTCCTGAATCATGTCAAATGACAAAGCCTTTTTAAATGATTAAGCATATCGAGTGGGATATCAAACAAACGCATTCAGTTTGCAGATTTCAGTGAGGTACGAGTATGTATCGTTTAACAGTTACATAGTAACTGAAATCTGACTAATTAAAGTACCCATATTTAAGTGTTTCATCTCTATGGATGTTAAGAGTTAGTATCAGGTAGTTATTACAATTCAGCTTTAGTAAGCTAGCTCTTTCCATTTCCAGCATGTGGGATGATGTGCGAAGGACACAAACGTAAAAGCGGAAATGAATGCAAAACAAATGCAACCTCCATCCATCCTCCAGTCTTGGTGTGACTTTGGGGAGCGAGAAATACGACTGAATTATGCGAGATGAGTTCATTTTTTATTGCCCTCATTTATACAGACCCACATCATGCGAGACCCTCACGGAATACTCAAGTGGAGAGAACATAAAGCATAATTCTTACAAACTCTCTTGGAGGTATATATGGTTTTAGTAGAACCATTTTCCTCCAAAATATACATGAGCAACAAAATAAGCAGAACATGGTTATCAACTTGAAATCTGTCTCTTTTTGTTTTCATCATCTTCAAATGACGTAACTGCGCTGCGCCACCACCACCACCATCATCACAGTCATCTCGTCATGTCACAAAGTAACGTAGTCGTCCAAACTCTGCTCATTTTTAGAAATGCAAGCGTCCTTGTTTGGCTTGTCACATGTCTTCCTTCTCACAACTCTCGTGTGAAGCAAATACTACAGAGGCTCCAATTGTTGAGCTCGTGGATAATGATAAGAATATATCTTATTGTTACGAGCATAATTTTAGCTGCTCCTGTAACAGTCTTCACTTGACACGTTGTGATAACGATCATCATGTCTTTTGCATAATAAAGCAATTTCATAAGTGCGCACTGATGACTTCAACATATTAGTTTCTTTTGGTGTGGAATGGATGTGCCAAACGTCGGCAAGAAAAAAAATCCTTTCTTAACAACAACTCCAAATGGCATAACGTGCACTAGCCCTATACTATAACCTGTTTGCTTATTCCTCCATTATAAATATGTATGCTCATTTTTCATATCCTTTTTTATTACTCCGCTTTATTTTGCCCGCTTGCACGAACTAGGTGATGGTCATGGTCTTTGCCTTGTAGAAAAAACAAAAATAATGCTAGAAATAACTTTTGGCTCCTGTTTCAACCTTCTGGATGGTCAATGAGTAGATCCTTAAAGGAATTTTATAAGCTTATAGCAGCCCATGGAAAATATTATAATACCTCTGCAGTTCTGTTTTGCAACTCTCTGCAGTCAGGTTCAATTTGGAGTTGGAGTGGAGTGAAGCTAGTGACGTCATGTCATCGAGAGTCAGCCCACCAACTTCTAGTGCAATTTTATTTTCTAATATAAATTTCCTTGCCCTTTTGCACTGCTTTATATTCTGTCCCAAGCTGTCTGACTGATAGCAATGGATCCAATGGAACATGAAATATTCCCATTTCGGATGGAATCCAGTCCCAATCGTATAAATAGCTTGGATGGGAGAATCAATATAAAACACTTACTAGTCAATATTACCTGGGAACAATCCATGGGAAAAAGTCAATTCGATCGTATTAAGACTTCAAGTTATTTCCATCCTAGGCTCTCCCTGAACATATTTCTTTTTGCAGGATTATTATAGCGTCGACATGAAAGCATGACGTAGCTACAAAAGGGCACCCCTCCCCCTGCCTTTGATCATTTTTGCGAGTGCTGTACATGAGTATCAAATAAGTTATGCATAATAATATTATGTCTCATTGTTTTTCGCATTTTGCAATAAAATGAAACATATTTTGATGAATGTTGTGCCACCACGATCATCTCGTCTCCTGCTATAAGGGTTAAGCTGAGATTTTTCTTTCGTATGAATACAAGGACAAAGCACGAAAAAAATCAATACTGAAATCTGAAGTAGTCTCCTTCCAAATTGGATTGTAGCTGGAAAGCCGAATTGGAGATGACGAAGAAAAAAAAGACGTTTTTTTTGTAAACTCGTACAGCAACATCTTTAGTCGCCATCATCATCCCCAAGTTCTAATTTGGTTTTCATGCGGAGATGGACTGGCGATAAGTAGAATGCGGTTTCCAAAAGAAACGAGCTGAGTGACCCTGAACTCCATTTTGGACTGCTCGTGGATTTAATAATCAGAGTCGATCTGATTGTGAGAAATTTTTATAGTTGGTGACCAACAATTTCGCAAATTCAATCTAGCATTCAGCAGACGCTGTGGTGGTCAGTGGCAGGGAGGATCGCTGTTTACAACCGTGATTACATGGCTCATATATGTATGGCTGGATATGGTTGTGATGCGCAAAGCAATCAGAGGGATAATCTGTTTAAATGACGTTCATTCATTCTAGTGAATTTTCCTTTATCTTGATCCAGAGGCCATTCCATCTATTGTGATTTGTGGTGGAAGCTGAGCATTGCAAGCTTTTGTTATGAGAATGCGATGTCAATGACCAACTTTTACCATGAACCGTCATGATCCACTGTAACTGTTTCAAATCAAAAATTTAACCATTGCCAGAATTGTAGAATTAATTTGATGGAACTCCACTCGGATTTCAGTTGTATGGATGATATATCATGGGTGAACCAAGCTGATTTACATTATCGTCCTATGAATGTATCTATATAATATAATCTCTGATGGAACGAAAAACTTGTAGATAAATGAATTTTTTTCATCCTGTTTCCGGTCAAGTGTTCAATGAGAAGTTCACAACAAACAGTGTGACGATAAAAACCAAATTTGCATTTTAACAATGATAGCTGAACCCATGTTGAAAATCCCTTTAATTTTTATCAACCTCGGGAGCCAGCATAAGTTTGCTCCCTGTTTATTTATAAAAAAAAGTCATTATCAAGCTCGTCAAGTAGAGAAAAAATAGTGGAAGCTACTCCCATCCGCAGTATCCACAACAAATTTTTTCACAATTTTTTCGCAGGTGCAATCAAATACAAGATTTATTCCTCTAGCTTGTAACATCGCTGTTTATGACCATGCTACAAGCCGCAACAATCGGCATCAGTAACATATCCACATTTTACAGTCCATGATAAGAAAAGCAGGGTTTTTGCATTTGCAAAGTGGAAAAAACGGACTTCAAGCAGTCTCCAATGTTTTGCAAGCTTCATATGTCTGACTCCAACCTCCGTTAATTTGCTATGGTCTCCGTCGTGTGAACGGATATGATATGATTACGTTGGAATTTTTTTTCGTATGGCAAAAACAAATTCCTTTAGATGATGGAAGGAGTCTTGGGATATAAATATCCTCCTTGGCTGTGGCATTGGAATAGGTAGAGGTAGGCGTGGATTGTGGAATGGCAGTGTCATGGCCTCCCCGATTTCATTATTCCACGATGATTCCCACAATGTCTTTATAGCTCTGGAATCATACCCGGAGAACCCATGTAACCTTTTTGTTTCAAGGATACAGTCACATACCAATATGCCAGAGGTAAATTGCCACTCCAACTCAAGTGATAGGGTAATACGAGCTATATAGCGAAGCGCCACTTTGTGCTCAGAGTCCATAAAAAGGGAAAGCTCCCAACAGTCAAGAAAATGTACGTATCCACGATGGGAATTATTGATTGGACACAGGGAAAAAATAAATTCATTCATTCTTACCACATGCCATCGTATCAATGACGACACGACATTAAAAAGCTATACAGCGTTAGCATCATTATAGCAGGAATTATCCTGCAATATTTGTTGAATGTTGCTACTCCCATAACAATATATATTGCACCCAACGTACATAAAAAAACAATGGGATTTTATAGTCACATTTAGTGTAACAGACTTAAACCTGCCATTAGTTTTTTTTAGAATCCACTCTTAACAATCCCATCCCATACTTAAAATCCCATTAAAATTTAGAATCCATTAGCCACAGATAATTTCATTTTCCGCTAGTAAAATAATATCCTGGCCTTGCCAAGCTAAGCTCGTGATGTTGATTTTTTTTTTCTCGTCAATTCTTCACACACATGGGATGGATGACACATGAAATAAAATGTTTTCAGCAAATACAAAAAAAAATATCTACAAAAAAAATTAATTTGTCAGGTTGGATCTATGAATGTTTTAGCATATTGTTAAGATATTCATCATCTTCTCGAACGTCATCATCATCATCATCCTCAGATCCTCACGTGATTTACTTTTTTGGTGGATTTTTATATGATTATTTTCCTTTCCAGTGATGATAGATACAAATGACCATTGTATCCAGGCCATAATTTATGATTAGAGGGAAATATTTTCCTTCGCTGTTTCGAGATTTTGCTTGGCCTCCACATTTACTTTTGTTCCCAGTTCAAGCTCAATTGTTCCCGACAGATACAAACAGAAAGGGAACGTGTCTGTCGGCCGAAAATGGCACAGATATATCACTGCTTGTTTCTCTCCCCACCCATTATTTTGTGTTTTTATATCCAGTGACTAGAGCACTCACGGTCGACGTGTTATCGGAGTATTAGAATTTTTTCCCACTTCCGCTCTGAACTTATAAGGCATCCCGATCATCATCATCGGCATAGTCCCCATTACCATTCTTTTATCCTTAGGACTGAAAGGAGATAGATTGGTGGACGTAAAAAATTTATATGAGAAGAGCTCACATACCTGAGGAGGAGTAAGGTGGCTTGTATTTTACTAAGTCTTTCACAGTTTATGTGTTTTTTTATATATCAGCTTTGTTCACTTCTCGTTCCCTCTCGACTCGACGTGTTTTTGCTGTAAGTTTGTTTGACACGGTTTGCTTCGCTACTCGTCTTCATCATTTCATTTCATACACGCTCCTTTTAGTTGACCTAGATTTCATGTCCGTGCTTATTTTTCCGCTGTGTCTCCTCAACAGACAGATATCAGAATGGGAGTTGAGTGCGAATATTGCATGGTCTTGTGCCTTCTCCTATCTTCAGTATGGCAAAAATGGTGAGGAGAGACAAGTCAAAGGGATATTGGATTGAGGATTGGGTTGAGTGAGTGAAGGAAAAAGGAGAAGACAACTCCCGACATCTTCATCATCACCAACTCAAGAAAGATAACACCTTATAGAAGTGGGCCCATGTGGAATGTCATCATCAAAAAAATGTGTATCAGGTTATGATGGAGTTTGACTATGAATGACATGACATGCTTCCCAACAAAACAAAAATGGTCCATTCTTTCCCAACAACCTTATGTTATGGCTATGTCGACAATTTCAGGAGAGAAAAGTTGAAAAAAATATATCCTCGCCGATTTTCCTCGTTCCAAGGAATGAGAGAAATGTGCGATTAGATTTTTTTAAACATCTAAAAAGTTTGGGCAAAACCCCATTTTAAAATCGGCATTATAAACAAGGAAGGAAGTAGGAAAACATTTACACTTTTTAGCAGAAAAAAAATCCTTCTCAGCGTCAAAATACAAAGGTTTGAGTAAATTTGGGAGTGAGTGAGTGAACTACTTTTTTTCGCTCAAAAAATAAACAGATGTAGTGAAGAGGGCACCAAAGCGGATTTTTTTTCTGAGGAAAAAATTCATATTTTTTTAAAACGTGCGTGTCCAAATAAATGGCTGAGGAGAAGTTGGCACATTAATCAGTTCGCATGTTGAGTTATCTTCATCGTCACTCTTTTAAGTTCAACCATCTAATCTCCTTTCCGTTCTTCAATTTAGTTCTGAAGCTGATATGCGAATATAGCAAATGGAATATGAGTATCAGTGGCTCTCTAAGGAGTTCAAGTAGTATGATGAAAGGGGAAGCATATTTCAAGTGGTTTGTTGATATCCAGTTGAACCTCCAAACAGGACTATACCGCTTTCTTCCGGATAGCCATCCCATAAGTTTTAAGCAAAATAAAAAAGTCATCTTTGGACAACGTGACTTTCCCACCAAGGTGGAAGAAAATGATTCTTACAAGATCTTTCCAAGCCATACTCCCACAAAAATAATCAATACTGATCAGAAATCAAAAATTTATGCAAGGACCCCATCATCCCGCTAATTTCTCATCGTTATTGCAAGCACCACCAAGAATGTGAATTGAATGATGTCATTTCATTGTATACAACCTGTCTCACAACCCCATTCAACCATCATTACAATAATCATTATCTTATTATCTTGTTAGTTAACCCCATCGCTGAGAATGGGATGAATGAATAAATCCCATTCAGTCTGCAGCTCATTCTTTTTGGTGATTGGCTTTGGTTTTTTTTGGCATGGCCCACATTTCTTCACAAAAGGTTCCACTTCTTTGGGGACTGGCTGTGAGTGCAATCCTCAATCATAATGCAACTCTGTTGTAACTTTTATATACTTACTTATATTTTTCAATAATGTACGTAACACAAAAAGGGATATATGTAATTTTTTAAAGAAGAAAACTGATTAATTGGCATATAGTTTGAATACTGAATAGATTATAGCACATCTGCCTTCATCACAATGTGGATGATTCTTGAAAAATGTCCCTATTGAATGAACATGATTGGATTGTTGGGCCGTGACTAAAGCCAATTAATCTGGTAAAAGTGTCAACTCAATTGTCTAACAGGATAATTATTATTCAACTGGCAATACACGTTTTATATATTTGAAATCCCTGAAATGAAACAGCTAATCAGAAAAAAAAAACATGCAGAACATTTTGCATTAGGAAGCAACCAGTGTCATCATAACTATTTTTAAATGGAAAAGGAAAGAAAAAATTTCAAAAATACATTAAAGCAAAGATTCCTTTTAAAGATTGGGTTACAACTGTCAACATGCTTACGTATATGTTCCGTTAGATTCCTTCTAGTCTTTTTTCTTGGAGGTTATTGATGAATATGGGCATTCAGAGTGGGTCTAGTTTGCTTTTGTGATAGATGAACGGATGATTGCATCCCGTCTTTAGAAATAAAAGAATGAATTGAGCTGAACAGAGTTTTTCTTGAGAAAAATCGAGACTGCCTTTTTTAAGGAAAAAAACATCGATTTAAAGAGAAAAACGAAGAAGAAACAGAATCCTGTTCTTTGTTGCTCTATTCATGTTACAAAGATAACTTTTACAGGGAAAGAGATCAAAAAAGCAGGACAACGCAATAGAATGGCGTGAGCAGAATCTAGCATTGAACTATTTTTGGAGATTATGTCAAAATCCAAACAAATCAACTTTAATATATGGTTTCCTTCACCTCCAAACATATTACTCTTTTTAGAAGCAAGAAACTCATCTTGTCCACTCTTCCAAAAGCCCGTCACAATTTTCATACAAGAGGCCACCTATAATTGAAATCGAGCATTAAAGCCACAACACCGGACAGGATGACTCCCTGCCATATATCACGATCGTGATGTTCCTATTAAATTAGCTCATTTTGTTTTCGGGGAGGAGTAATTTAACCAAATCAATCTTCTTCTTTTGTCTATTACAGTTGATCTTACCATATTTAAAAACATGCATGGGTTATACATATGTATATAGAGGTAATAGGCCAATGTCAGCTTCAAAAATGCAGTGGCGTTTCTTCAAAGAAAAGAAACGGCTGATGTCTGACGACATGATTGCTACTTTCTTCCAGCGGTATTTGCATATAGGAGTGACAACCCATCCATTTAGAAAACCAATTTCGTCTTTTCCATTTAGCTCCTGACGGAGTCCGACTACACATGGAGGGAGACAAGGCATCATGGTAAATTCATTCCTCCCATCAACTTTTTTTTCATCCGCCAATAATCCTACTCCCCCTCCATACTATCCATCCGTTCCTCCTTTTTCTCTCTTGTAAATTGTTTATATGTGCACTATGTGTAGGTATACCTTTTCATCCTCAGCTTAAGCAAAAACACAATAAAATTCAGATTCAGCCACCAACATTGCATAAATATCACCGTCACCACCTCCACAGAATTTCTGTTAGTTTTCTGCTTTAAAAGGCTACAGAATTATTCCCACATGTATGTCTGCTCCTAATAGTAAATGGAGAATGAAATCCAACATTGTTATACTTTCAATTCAACAGTCCCCTCCATTCACGTGTTGACGAGACGATGAACTTGTGATGCTGATGGGAGCATATCAAGGTAAAGTATAAAAAAAACAAGTGGAAGTCGTTTCTCAGAAGTTCCCTTTTCCATCTTTCCTTTTCCAGGGAGGTTTTTTTGTTGTCTCTTTCTTCTAATTTTGTGCCGTAGCCTCTTTCTTCCTCTTCAGATAAGTAAGAAATGAGTAAGAAAAAGGAATATTTTCCCAAGAGAGATCTTCTCCCAACTATTGCTTGGCTTGTTCAACCTTTTTCCAGTCGGCGTTTGGTTCGATATTTTGGTAAAGGTGGAGGGGAATGAAAAGGGTCTAGCTCCAATAAATATAGAGACTGACTTATCTACACGCATAATGCCTCTTACGCACTTTTTCTTCTTCTTTCGGAAAACATCACTTAAATGACTACCTTTCTTATCCAATTCTTCAAGCTACCTTCTTGGTGATGATGATGATGCACGAACAAGGAAAGTTTTTTTTCTATGGAAAAAATTAAGCAGAACTATGCTATCCTTTCTTTTGAGAAGACATTTGAATAGGGACTATTTATCCTGACTTGAACTACAAGGAGGGAGAATGACTAGCGCGTTTCCTTCATTCCTTCATTTTCCTTCCTTTTTCCAGCACACCTCCACAAATATATGTACAACTGGGAAAACATACAAAACACAAAAATTGTTGGCATTGCTTGAAAACTTTGAAACAGAACTGGTATTCAACTGATCCAATAGAAACGAGACATCGACATGGAACGAAATGGAGGAATCCATCCACTAGACTGGAGAAATTTAAAGAAAATTCTCTCCAGCTGAAAAAAATGGCCGACCAGTTTGACAGCCACAGCACTCTCTAGATTGAGGAATAGTATAGGGCTGATAAATACCCCTACTCAATAGGAATAGCAAAAGGAAGAGGTTTTAATTCAGTGTATTTACGACAAGTGTTTATAGTTTGGAGGAACAACTCACGCACTCATAAAAGCCAAACAAGAAGGGAGCCGAAAGGGAAGATGAGGAAGGGAATGAAATGAATGCTTCAAAGTAGAGTCCACGTTTACTCCCAACTCCCTCCTGTATAATGTATCTGAAGATGGAATTCAGTGGAATTATCAGAATGATGCTTCCGTACAGCTTGTATCATGGATTTGGATCGATGACGAAAACAACCCTCCTCCATATAGTGGTCACCCTAACCAAAAAAACAGCGATGAGGATGGATGATAGAAATGCTGATCATTCTCAGCATCCTCAAGAGTTGGTCACGACGATGAAGATAAGAATGTTATGCAAAAAATCCCAAGCAAGGGCACATAAGCCTCAATGAATTCTGAGCATTCATAGTAACCCACCATTCAGGTTTTCCTCTTTCTCCATTACATAAATTAATAATCATTAATCGACAGCCAACTTATTTATATTCAATATGGTAATCGAAAGAAAAATGAGGATGTGCTCATGCAATGGTGTCGGCTAGGCGACTCCAATAATATGGATGTTGTTGGTATTCCTAGAGAAGGAGAAACCATCTTTAACTGGAAAGGACCAGACTTGTTACTCCACGCAGGAGTTGTTTTTATATAAAAGGAGGAATTAATTTCACCTTCCATTCCACCTGCGCAATAAATCAGATTGGTTCATTCCCTCGGATTCTTAACCCGGTTACCATGCAATTTCGTGAAGCGTGAGATCAACCTGTTTCAACAGATATCTCTAACCGGAATCTAAAAAGGATTCTGGAAGGGCACTCAGGCGCAGTTTATTTTGCAATGTAGGTGCTTCAACTGCGTGAGCATCATCCCAATAATGTTTTTCTGGAGCTTGGGGCATTTTTAATTTTCCCAATGCAATTATAACTTTTTAGAAAAATGTGAAAGCGCTGATGCCAAACCGTACTCTGAGGTAGCCGATATTACATATCTGTTATTTGCATTAAGACAGGCTTTAATTATTTTCACTTTGATTGCATTGTCCAGCTTTGCAAGCATATATACATCATCAATGAATAATGAATTACAGCTCTTGTATAGAGGTTTTCAAATTACAACATGACCTCACACTCAAATCTGATCGATGGTAATCCAGAGATGGGCTTTGCCCACTTTCAGCTTAATTCAAAAATTAATGCCTGAGTACTGTCACGAACGCGAAATTTATCAAAACATAGCAAACATAATTAACTATTCGCCCAAAAATTATATGTTGATGTGTTCAAAGTGACCTGCCTAAAGTTTGTTGTTCTTGGCAAAACATAAATTACATTTGTTTTCGGAAGGGTGGGCGCGACTGTCCTTCACCTAAAACAAAAAAGTCTGAAGGGCTTTGTGGAAGGACAGGGTTCTGCTCTTATAAAAAGACAAAACAGAATGAGTTGATCAATCGAGAGAGGAGGATTCTGTTGAGAAAATTAGAAATGATTGAACCAAACTCGCAACTGTCTGCAAGATATGACTGTAAACTGATTTCAATGTAAAAAATACGTAGAAGGAGCAGGATTCACCTTTTAATGCTATAGAGTTCCCTCCACTTCCACAATTCATTGTGTATCGGGAACGGGTCGATTTTATTGGCAATGAATATTTCATATAGCGCAAAACCAGCCCATTCCTTCCTTATTGCCTGTACGAATGATAACACACATGTAAGCATATATTATTACGTAAAAAACAGTTTGCTTTTTGACTATGCCGTGTTTGCTCACTAGTCTCGTACAGTGAATTGCTCTCCTTTCATAATGCTCAATGTTTGGCGAGTATCTATCAAGTTTTGTCGATAATATCCGTTCTGCATGTCTTGATTTTTGCAGTCAATATCTAGCAAAGGATAGGTTCCCTAGGCTGGGTTCAATGCTGCCATTAATATTTGCAAGCTCTGAAATACAATCCTGGCGATAAGAAATATTGCATTGGATCGCTAGCCTCCCTTCTCAGGGAGGTAATTGCTCATGTTCAAAACAAGCGTGTATTATTTTTAAACGCCAATTTTATTTTTAACTCTTCAATTCCAATGACATGTTATTCATTGGATGATATCGAGTTACAAGTAGGAATGAGCAATGTCCTTATATCTCACTTAAATTGAAATTTGGAAGGGAAAAATAAGCTATATAGCCCAGCTCGGTCGTCACGGAAGGAAGTATGCGGTTTCGTCTCTCCGGTGATGCGAACGAATATTATGCTTGCACACGTTTTCCCTGCGTAACAACATTTCTATTCTTGAAGGAGATGGGCAATGTAATCAGGAACCGTTTAAAATACCACTCGTTCTCTACCTTTCCTCATCTCTGAAGTTTATGCCAAATATAACATTACAGTACGAGCGAGCAGCAGAGAGAAAAAAAACTGCACATGAAGCCAAGAAAAATGGTGAAATGGTTTACGCAGTGTGTGCACTTCAATCTTAACAACAACTGCTCCTCCTTGAGAAACATGGATTGGACCAGAGAAACTGTAAAAGAAATATCTCAACAGATCTGACAATGAATGTATGCTACTATCAAGTGTAATTCGAAGGAAGAATGAAAACGAGCAAACCGCCGACGTTCACTAAGCACTGCGCTAGTGTTGTAAGGAAGGGAGCTCAAAATTGACTGTTTCAAACATGCAAAATAAGTCATGTTAGAATTATGGTTTAAGAATGAAGCGGGGTTTTTTTACAGACACTGCATCTATCTCATCCGATTATACCCAGCCAGGCAAATGTATACTATGCATGGGACGAGCTGAATGAAATGGATGTAATTTCCTTTCTAAAGCTTGCTTTCTTTTTTTTTCTTGTTAGTTTATTCATAATATCCCTTTGCAATATTATGCTGGCAGTGATGTGGACGCTGATGCTGACGGTGTGATCACGGTCATCACACATCTCTCGATTCGATATGGCCATCTAGCAAAAAGAAGCTTTCTCGTCGTGATCCGATCCAACTGCCGCCTTTTCGAGATGATGATACGATCTCCTTCATTTTCGTTTTTTAAACAAAATCTTGGCCTAATCCCTTCCTTAGCTTTTTGAGATTAGTGCAGAGCCATGTCATGTCAGCATCATTAAGGGAAGGGAGCTTGAGTAAATGAAGGGAAAAGGTAAACGTGTTCAACAGATCAGACTCAAAGCCTGAAAGAGATTGTCAGACACCTTTTCCTTTACATTCCACCTCATCCTTGATGAGCATGCCTTCCCATGAGAGCTGAGCTGAAGTGTAAACAGACGAGGAGCCATTTTACTACGCACTCCACTTGATACGCACGACTCCTTTCATCCATTAAATTGCTCCGTTATCAATCCGGTGAGATGCTGATACTCATCTCTTCCAGCTCCAATCATTACCGCCCAGGTATCATCAGCATCATCCATCTCGTCATAATAAACAACACTCATAAAAAACTCCCTTTTTCCCAGAAAGTAGATTAAGGGGAAAAGCTGATCTGACATAACATAATTCCCCCCGGAGGAGGAAAAGGTAAATGGGCTAAGGAACCCTCGCCTGGAAACCGAATTATAACCCATATTATCCAATACACCAAGTTTACAGAAGTGCTCATCACATTACATCCGGGATGACTTTTTTCTCTTGATAAATTACGCAATTCTGGCCGGGTTCGTTAGCTCACAATCAGTCAGTTTGAGAGTGAGAGTCATTAAAAGTGCCTCGCAGCACTTTTTTTCCTCCTTGTGCTCCACAACGCCACACAAGTGGAGAGAGGGATATTATACAGTCAAATGTATTCCTTAAAAACTTTAATCTGAAAAAAGGCTCGAAGGAAACTAAATTAGTTTTACATTTTTATCCCGATGGTGATCCCGAATCCCTACCAAGTTGAAATAATACATAGCAGAGGTCTCAGCTCAACGCAGTCGTCCCAAGTTGCAACAAAGCCTAACAAAACAATGTTGAGCTTTTGCATTGAGGAAAACTACATATTATTATTATCTTTTCCCATCCATCCCCATCATCCTCCTCGTCAGTACTTTATGCTGTTTGCAAAGCTACCGCTTTAAATTAGTCTGGCCTGAGGCACTACCTGCCAACAACAGGGTTGAGAGCCTCGTTTTTTAGTGACGCTGAAACCCACGTAGCTCCACTTTATGATAGCCCCACTTGGCTTCTCTTTCTTCTTTCAGTAATAAATACAAATATATTTATATGCATTTCAAACAATGGAATCACTCTCTTGACTTGGCTACATTTTGATAGGGTTTTGTTATGCTCTGACTAACCCAGTAAACCTAAAACATAGTCATAGATAGTCATTGTTATAAACATGTTTAAAAACTCTGTTTCAGCCACCATTTTACAGGAAGAGCAAAAGGGTTACCCAGGCACAAACTGAAATGTAGGACTTTTCAGCTAGCATAAAGTTTCATCCTTTCTATTCTGAATCATCAACATCCTCATGATTTATGATTATGAATGGGGATGAGCGATATTAGGCCCAAATTAAAGTAGAGTTATGCAATATAAGACTCCTCAACTACAAATATGCTTACAGAGGCATGAGCCCCAGAATAATGAAGTCAGTGCACGCACAAACTCAAAACTCAAAACAAAACATTTCTCCCAGTCAAACTAATTCTGGTGAGTTTCCTCAAGACTGTTGAGTTAACTTGCTCACATTATAAGTGACATATTAGCATCATGAGGATATCGAGGGCAGAATGGAATGCGGTGTTTCTTTACTGCAAGCAAATCCCGGTATTTATTATTAAAGTAGTAAAAAATTGCATAGGGGGTATCGGCCGACACTGGCTCCATTTTTTTCAAAAAGAAATTCCTCTCTGACGGTGAGCACAATTTCCCTTCGTATTTTCCCACAGTAAAAAAACATCAAAAGAAAACCAAAGAGAATTTATCTGACTTGGATTGGTTTGGATACTGATGATGAGCATGATTATGATGGTGCATTGTTTCTACAAGTTGTGATGGAACTCAAGTAAGATTTTCATTTTTTCCCCTTTTCTAAATAACCAATTTTTCAAGTACAGTTGAAACACATTTTTTTCAATGTCGCCGCTATCCCCACCTCTTAGCTTCGGTTCAGCATTTCCTCCACTTTAATTTCCAAGTGGGGAGATATATAAAACGCTTTTACCAAATGAAAAAAACACTGAAGCTTTTTTATAGACTTGAAACCCTATGGGTATCCTCCTCATTACTATTGACTGTACAGCTCTAGGTCGGATTATGCCTAATTGAGCAAGTAACATTTTTCTCCTTTTCACAAACATTAAAAAATCTGAACAAGTTACACGAGTGGAGGTAGAAAACAATCGATGATAGAAAGATGAAACTATATTTCACTGTCATTATTATATTCCATCCATTACTCTTGGCCTCACCTGGTGGAGCACAGAGATCCCTTTTGTAGGGTAATTAGATACATAGCTTTTGCTCCTAAAAGCAATTTCATTGCTGCTGCAAAGTCTCATGTTTACCAAGAAGGGAATGATGGTTATCAATATCATCAGCTTTTATTTATTAGGATTATTTAGTGGCTGTGCATGCAGCCATATTGAATCGACTAGAATGCAGGGACGGTGACGGTGCATCGAATTGATCGTGTTCGTATCGAATCCAACCAAGGATTAAATTATGGATAGAAATGCCCACGAAAAGGGGTATGCCTACTTGAGTGAAGTTAGATTGCTATCTGTGATTCGACTATGGACGAGTAACGAATGTAGAAAAAACATTTTTATTTTGTATGATTGTTGTGAACATGCAACATGATTTTAAGTGTCTATCCATCCAATGCAAAACATAAAATAGATTTTGCCAGTGCAAGGGCGCTTGACCGCAGAGACTAAAAAAATATTGTGAAGAAATGCATTTCGCATACCGTCGCGTTCGCTATCTTTTTGACGTGAAGGTGGTGGTGGTGGTGTTAGCGTTGGCTAATGAAGAGAGAAAAGAATCTCGTCATAAATGGGAAGCTTGTCATCTGCTGATATTGAACTGTAATGTAGACGAGGTGGTGGGGGTGGCGAAACAATCGTAAATTGTAAGAAAAGGGGATTTTCTAAATCAGTCATACACATGCAGGCCTGGCATGGATCGATGATTATCCCAAAATGCAAGGATTTCTGTTTCGAGACTCCTGCTATGCATGGCATTCCACCGGAAATAATTGATCATTTTAAAGCAAGCAAGAAAAAAGGAATAATGAGGAATGGAGACGCATGAAAATCTTTACAAGGTTGGCATGACATGCTGATGGCTCTGCAGCTGCGCCATGTATAAAGGGTTCCAACTCGGTGAGCCAGAGTGACAATCCTGACCCTGCCCACGCGCTAATGTTATAAAAAGAATCCGGGGTAGGATATTTGATCGAGATTGGATATCAGAAGCTCGAGATTGTAAAGATATCCCATTTGGTGAAGAAAAAAAAAGGGAAAATGCTTTTTTGTTGTAAATTTTGAAATGTGCACTTTCATGATGTAATAATAAACATTACTTTGCCCAAAGCATAGCGCCTCGCAAAAAAAAAATAGTAAGCCATGTAATTCTTTTTACTCATTTCAACCCAATCACTTCCTTCACTTATATTATTTCCCTTCACTTTATTGCTTCTTCACTTTCAAAATAATAATCATGATCACGTAGATAGTTGCACCCGCAAAAAAATCAAACTACCGGGACTTCCCAATGATCATAGTATCTTTATGGGTGACATCACCAAGCAAAATTATTATTTGGGTTGAAACATGCAAACTTATGTATTCTTACAGGTCTTCACCCACAACTGTCATATATAGCTAAGGTATAAAAACTGATTTTAAAAAGTGCACTAATTCTACTATTCTTGCAGCTTGTACCCTGCATATCCACATGATATCACTTTACCCGAAAGACATCATTTAGAGATATTGATGCGGTTATCTTGTCCGACCAACCACTGACATTAGCAATAGCAATATCATGAAAATAGAAGGAAACCACCAGCATCACCTCAGCCAAACTCTAAGCTAGTTATAGTCTGTCATATTTAGGCGAATCCATATCTCCCCCATCGAGTTTTTTTAACTCGACTATGGATTCCGTATTCAATCGAGACTTGTGAGAAGTTTGCGAGCACTCATTAGGCTTGACAACACTTTTCGAAATTGCATATGGTTTTATTGTGACTGTTTGATTTCTCTGTTAAAGTAGACAGTTAGTTAAACTGGATTTATATAATTCAAAATCTACTCGAGAAGATATCAAGCTTGTTGAAGAGTTTTGATCTGGATAGTTCTTAATCAAGCAGCTTGATAAAGCCTTGAATGGAATGCTGAATCTTGACCATTATCATAATGATAACTCGCGCTATAATATGATGATTACGATGACGATAGGCATAGCCTTACCTCAACATATTACGGGAGGGATGAGATGAGCTATAATAGAAAATAATAATGGCAGTAGTTAATGGCACATAATGATAATAATGGTAGAAATGCTATGATTTCACGACTCTTGTTTTTCCCCTCTCTCATCCACAGTCATCATGATCATCTTATAAATGCGGTGGTGTTCATTCATGATGATTATGCTGCTTAGCAAAATAATAGTGAAAAAATTTCTATTTAAAAGAGGTTTCTTTTAAAAACACTTTTTTCGACGAGTTTCTTGAGTGAGTTGCAGAATTGGAAAAAAAGTGTTAGCAAAATCATGTCTCCTTTCATGTCTTTCCTCATCGCAGCCCATTTATCATGGGCATAATAAATGTGGGAATTTGGACGAGGATTGCATGTCTCCTCCACATTATTTTTTTTATATTCTTACTACATGAAAAAAAAACTAGATTAGGTTTGTTTCTTCTTCTCTAAGTATTAAGTATTAAGAATTAAAATGGGATGATATGATAAACAGAGATAATTGTTCTTATGTTAGGACAACATCATCCCCCCACATCTTTTATGACTTTGCCACCTTCATAAAATAATATTGATACCCCGTTAGTATTACAAACAACGCATTTATATATTTTCCTAAATTTGTAATCCTATCCCAAGAAGAGTGGAACAAACTGATTACAAATAAGATAATTCTACGCACAAATTATTCCGAGCAGTAATTTGGAGTCTGTATGTAACCGACAGTATTCCTATTTATAAATTTACCTTCATTTACATAAAAACATGCCTAAAAAATATATCTCACATTCATTGCAATGCCCTACACCGCACCGTCAGATTATTTATGTACAAAAGTCTAATTTGATTTCTTCCCCACCTCCTTCCTCCTCCATTCCTACTCATTTTTTGAGTGACAGAAGAATGGAAGGAGAGAGGAGAAAAAAAAATACGAGCCATAAAACGACACGACAAGCAAAAGATGAGGATGACGAGTTGAATGAGTAGGTACTCTAAAAAAAAGAGTATAAAAGTTTCTATTTTTCATCCATCTGTGCAAACATTTGAGCTTGAGCGTATAACAGAAGCCCACCATATATTTTTTTTTTCAGTTTGATAAGCAAAAGAACAACTCTACCATAACATGGGATAAACTATATAACAGCAACAACAAAACGACGACATCGACATGGCATAAGCGCATATCACGTAATGATAATACCCATTTTAAGAAAATTGTTTCAATAGAGGAAAACTGTAATAAAAGTGATGAAAATTGTGTTCAAAAAATAAATTTTCTTTGCTGGGTTCACCATGCATGTTAGGTATGACGATGTTGGCATTTACAATTATTTGCAAAAAAAAAAATTGTTGCTAAAGCCATGCCATTCTTAACTTATATACTTCATCCTCTGCAACACATTCCCTTGGTCTGGCATGGCACATGGGATGTCATAGTCATGTCATGGCATCATCCCTCATAATGAGGATGATATGCAGAAAGACTTTGCTATTTTCTGCCTCTATATCCATTACAGAGAGCTGAGAGGAGGAGAAGAATACATTATCATTCTCAATTTATGCCTGTATCCCTTTTTATACTGAAGTTAAAAGTGCGTAACAAAATACGACATAACATAATCGCAAACTTTTCCCTCTGTCTCTCCCTATTTCATCCCATTTTCCATTAATTTGGACCAATTTGAGGAAGGGAAGAATGCTGCTTCAAACCAAACTCAGAGCTTTACAATAGAATGGAATGTTGAAAGCCTATTTTGAGAAGAAAAAAATACATCCTTCCATTGAAATCTCAACGGGAATGACAAAACTGCATTGATACAGGAAAATGCTTCAGATTTACATAAAAAAGACAAAGCATCGCAATCCAACAATGTATTTAAGCTTAACAGCGCAGTTATACGAAATAAATGCTCGGCAAGGAATATATGAAGCGCAACAAGGAACAGTAGATGGGAATAGTGTCGTACACTTTTCCACATCTTCTTAGCGAAACAAACGACGACGAACGACGATAAATGCTGAAATCTTTGGCTTAGGCTGAGCCGAGTTCCTTCCCAAATTCATTTCTCAATCATATAGCCATATCTATTCTGTGGCTCTGTCTTTGACAAAAACATTTAAAACCTCATCCATGTGCAATTGCACGGCTTAGCAGTCATAAGTGCCCACAAATAAGAAATATTATTATAATCATTCCTCCTCTGAATAGTATTAATACTTTTATGTGTGTACAATACAGACGAATTGGGCTTTTGACACAATATATATGCAAATGCATTCACTTGTAGAACGGTTTTTGTCCGCAAATAAAAACCAAAAAATGTTATTTTCCTCTCTTTTGGCACAAGAAAAAATCCCTTTGAGGAGAGGATGCAACCAAAAGTATAGGATATGCAAATGCAAGGATTAATTTCGTAAAAGACATATAACCATAGAGGAAAAAATGCTTCGACCATCCTCATCTTCGTTATCCCCTCCTAAAATAAAATTAGACATATTCTTCTTCGTCACACGATAGAAAAAAACTCGCATGCCATAGCCCATGATTTTTATAGCTATATCTAAAGTGGAGTTTACAGAGCTTGTGCCGAGGCCGAGGGATTAAAAAGAGTATTTCTGCATTTTTTCTTTATCTTGCGTGGAACAGATTTCAAGTTACTTGCATCACTATAAGGTCAGAGCGGTAACGTCTTTTTTGGCAGAAAAAAGTCACAGTCGTCGTCGTTCTAGAAGATGTCATCACCATATCATCCTACTCATATGAGAATATTTATGCAGATGCAACGAGCATGAAAAAGGAAACGGCACAAGAAAATGTGCATAGAGTTGAGGAGCATCTCAGACTCCATCCCGGTTCTGGTAGAAATATGGCGACTCGACAGAGCTAGGTTGACCTTATCTAGTAACCGTCATGTTAATTTGGCTCATGAGAAAAGGAGGAATTATAAAATATTCACAATTTTAAGGAGGAAAATGTGTTCTCCTCCGCAGATAAAAATTTGCTAAAACGGAATGGTATCGAAGATGATTATTTGGTGACTGGGAGTGGGAGGCGGAGAGGAGCTAAACAATTCTCATGTGAAGTGTCTTTCTAATTCGTCCTTCTTCATCTGTTGTCGCCCTGCTTCCATGTATGCATTATGTTTACCAAGTTTTAGAAATAGAAAAAAAATACATCTTTCCATGTTAATACCATTTTTGCAGGATTCAAGTATGTTTTTATGGGAGTATTATTACCAGCAATTTATGCAGTGCAGTTTTTAACTTTACTCATTTTCATTTATGATCGATGAATAGGGGGAGTCTTCGTTTGAAATCGTTTTTTCGCAATAGCTCGGCCTCATTGTAAGGCTTTGAACAGGAGAGGAGAGCAATAATACAGTCCGGGCTTTTTGAGTATTAACCTATTTTCACTAAGACTATTAAACCCTTTGACAGATGGAATTTTATTGCCAATTTTTTAAAAACAGAAATCATCATTGTTATGAATGGTACTTATGCTGTTTGATGTATTGTGGCAAAATTGTAGAGAGAGTTTTGTCACTGAAGTAAGTAAGTGGCTTCAGGAAGTAAGCATGAGTAATCTTGCTCGGAACTGGAAGTGTTCAAAGTTCAAAAATAATAGTGATTAAAGGAAATAGCTGAATTGAAATATACTCATACATGACTCATGTGAATCTTGTATCTAGTCAGAAGCTTAAACAAGTAGGCCTAGCTATTCAGGATGTGGATCATGCACTCTATTGAAACTGAGAATTGTGATACGACTCATTAAATGCGTCAAAAATGGAAAAGTCCACGAAATTAATTTTTTTTTACATTTGCGCTTGTTTTTGACGTAAACAAAGTTTTGGTTGCATGTTCATGCTCCATCCAAATCCATATTTTCCCAGCGATACCTCCATACTCATTATTTTATATCCGCTTTCATAAATGGGTAAATGATGTCACGCTCAATTCGCTTTGATTCATTTCAAAATACTGGTAAACTCTAGGTACACTATATTTTCTTTGAAGGGGCGCAGCTGCATGAGATAAATTTAATTTTGGGTATGATTTTTTGAAGTTGCAAATTCCACTTCACTCGGGTTAAGGAAGGAGAACTTGAACATGCTAGATTGCTGATGCAAAGGGAAAAGTTTTAAAAATGTTTTCATCTCAACTCAAGAAAGGATATTTATCAATTACGCAGTTTAATTTTACGACTACGATTATGACTAATATCTATTAAAACTTCAAACTCAAACAGAAAGATCATCAGAGAGCTGACTAGCTGACTCTTAAAGGATTTTATTTTAAAGCCATTCAAGTGCCTTAAATGCAGGACACAAGATGACTAATGTACACAACCAACAACTAACTCATTTAGCAGTAGCTGTAATAACAATTAAATGAAGATAAAAATGATTTACAACATTGATTCTTGTCCCGTGTGAAATGAACGTGAAAATATTTCTCAGAAAGAATACTGAGCATTTATCTACCGAATCGAAAACAAACTGCGTCATTATCCCCTCCAAATTGTCGTGATATGGGACCTGAAGATCATTCTCGAATCTAGGTATCTGGATGGGAATGTGTCAACTGATAAAAATTTACGACCTCAATAATGATTCAGTGAAGAAAAGGGGATTTGTAATGAGATGAGACAGCTCATCATCATAAGATGAGTTGTCTTCTCTTCCTTTCCAGAAAAGATTACGGGCCAGACAGGAAGATGACGACGAGATTGGAGAATGAGCCATTGTAAACCTCCTTATCAATAGTGAGAATGACCATGCATGCATGATATTGTTCCAGTTGAATAGTCAAAGTCAACTTGCATTCAGTAAAAACAGGATGAATAGATGCAACCAACTGGATTTGAACGACTTGAGTGAAACCCATATCGTTTCCTGCACGAAACAAAATATGAGAGCGCATTTCCTTCTAAAACGTCAATCAATTTTTCACTCTCATTTCAAGTCCTTTCAAGTAGGCTTTGTGGAATTCCAAGCTTCTCACATGTACACATTTTTTGGTCAATAAAAGTGGGAGAGACAATTGATAACTTTAATACGAACCATACAAAGGAAGCATTATTTGGTCAGAGTTAGCTGTAATGTTTGTAAACTGGAATTAATTATACATTTCCAGACACTTTACATAACAATTTATGTATGAGATGATATCCTAGTAGTTTTCGTCACTTTATTTTAGCTATTTTCCTCCCGACATATAACGATAAGGACGGAAATAAATTGGCTTTGAACTGCTAATATTTTTAAAGCTGTATTTGAATATTGATAACATTATATATTCATCCATTAACAACTGTCTGGATGGTCTAAATATCCTTAAACATCATGTGATGACAATATCCTCGATTGACAATGCTGAAGTACACTGTCATGAAACGTGTTTGTCTAATATATGTCCTGATTGCCCTTCAAGAAAACTCATAGCCAGGGAATAATATTATGAGACATGACGGAAGAATGAAATAATGAATAATTAACTAGAATTCTGGAATAATATTGAATTTGTCACTAGGGCAGCTGCGTAGCTGTAGCCACTTCACTTCACTCCAAGAAATGCCAAGGAGTAAATGCAAAGTGGGCAAGCGACATTGACCTAGTTAATTGATTATAATTTGAAATTGTGTTTCCCCAGCTATATGCTTTATATGGAGTTGCGTAAACATGGCCAAGAGTCTTACCTTGTCTGAAGGAATGTTCCTGTTAGTTCCCATAGTTTTCGCTGGTTCCGGATATAAGTCGACGGTAACAGTGACGTTATTCATATGTATAAAAAAAACTTTTACTCCGACAAAACTAACCACACAAGAATTATATACGTTTCAATAGGGCCTTCTCAGACTTTTAATTCAGAAAGTGAATATTTTACTGCTGGAAATTAGGTAGCTTCAAGAGAATACTAATTAGTATTAAGTATAGAGCGGGGAAAATCACTTGACTAGAAAGAAGATAAAGATGAATGATTACACTTGTTGGAAAATTTCACTGGTAGATTTTGATAAAATATTTAAAACTTTTTATATCAGATTTGCTGGAACCACTTTCACTGGTCAGATATAATATTTTGGCTCTTTAGGTTCCAGAGTTCGTCAAAGTAGTAAAAAGTATTTGTCTAGGAGGATGGAGTGGGTGGATTCTGTGATTTACGGTTGGCACGCCAAGAGGACTTTGATATCGTCTCCGTGTAGTCTGAAAATAGAAAACGTTTAATTTTCAATAAAACCAAATCCAAACGTAAATAATAGCCGGTTTTACAAGCACATAGTAAATAACTTTCTTCAAATGTTTATCAAGAATTTGCGAAACGTCGTACCGAAATTATAAACAAAAATATCTTTCCAAGTAGGCAGAAGGGATATAAAAGGGTTTATATTGGATCAAAAGCTGAAAACTGGATTTTGCCCATTTCCACTGAAATCCATCAATTCATCATCATGTTCGAAAGTTCAAGCGACTTTAGTAGGCAATACGAAGTGATTGGCAGATAAGCAACGACCTTTCAAATAATCGTAGACTTATATGACTTTGTTCAGTCATACAATTTTCTATTGATATAGGCGTATAATGTGTTATTTTCTTCAATTAAAATGATATATAACCCAGTCAAAACAAGTTCATACACTGCAAATACGCTACAAAATTACATTTAAAGCTTCTTATCAAATCGCTACCACAAACACGTGTAATTTCACAAAAAAATTCTGCACTCGTTTGCATTCTTGGTAAATTACAAGCATACTAAGCCAAAAAGCCACAGAACTGCACTCTTCCACGAATGATTTTCAAGATAAATCTACTTTACAGCAAATACTTAGCAAAAGATTACAAGGCGACGACCACGCATGGAAAGACCGTAGGTCGTCCACACTGAAGAAAAAACAACAAGATTTTGCCTGTATAAAAAATAAATCCATAATTAACTTAATATTTCGCTGACTGTCACAACAAGGTATTAAAGCAGAGCACAAAAAACCGACCGACATTTTTGCCAAATTATCTTCGAAACCAACTCATGCTTGTTTACATTCTCCCATTTACTTAGTTTATTTCTGCATAGTGTGAAAATGACTCACTAATGAGAGGAGTCATGCAGCGAACCAACTGTAAACTGATTTTCTTCTTTCTGGGCTAAATTTTATTTTGAGGCGGTTCATGATTAGTGCTGGAATTGTGTACACAAATAGCCTCAACTTGTGTTTGTGTTCTGTGACAGAGCAACACACGATGGTTTTTG